>VSMD01081280.1:0-71744 GCA_008750895.1 Mirza zaza | reverse complement strand
ACTCATAAATATACCTAACAACAACAAAAAAACAGACCCAAAAATGAACATGTAAAATTACCCTTGAACCACCTGTGTTCATGGACCATTTGTGGTTCTCCGAATGTGTTCCAGGGACTTCTGGGGACTCCAGAACCCTTGCAGGTTCACAAGATCAAAACTATTTTCATAATAATCCCAAGACACTACTTACCCTTTTCACCCACATTCACTGCCTCATTAGGGTACAATGTCTTCCAGAAGGTGCATGTGATATCACAGTAGGTTAAAGGCAAGAGCAGATATGAGAATCCAACTAGCTGTCTATTAGGCCAGACATTTAAAAGCCTTGCAACCCTATGCAACAATTCTCCTCTTTTTTCGCTAAGTTGTTTTGTTTGGAAAATATAGGTTATTATAATAAAATACAGTATTTATGTTAACATGTAATAGGTTTATTACCATGTTAAGTGAATTAGTAACTAAGCACAGTATTTAAAATTTTTTCTGTGTTAAGTTCTGCGAAAGAAAATGAAGTAATTAAGGCTAAGGCTTTAAAGAGGAGTCGGGAGATTGCAAGACGATTGCACTCACACCTGCTAAAGGTCAAACCACAGGAGGTTCCAATAGACTTGGATAACAACTAAAGTCAGCATCCGCCAGCCTTCAACATTTCTCAGCTGGGAGTACCCTAATTAATTAACCCATCAGAACAGGTTTGCAGTTTGGGTTTTCTGCCCCAGTCAATGAACGATGTCCATAAACAACTTTTTGTAGAAATCCTCTACAAAAACCTTTCCTGTGCTCGAACCACTATTTGGGGTGCCCTGACTCAATGTAGCCAAATTGCAATTCTTTGTTTATCCAATAAATGCTATTTCCTTTGACCTCTGTGCCAATTTTTTTTTAGTTAACAGTTCTAATATGATAAATATTGATCAACTTAACTCATAAAAGATTGTTGGTATCTGCAGTAATTTTTAAGGCATAGGGTGCAGAGATCAAAGTGTTTGAGAACTGTGATGTGCTGCATCTTGAGAGGCTCTTCCCTAAGTGGTGGGAGAGGTTCACACACAGATCCCAGGAAGAAAGGCTTCTGTTCTTTTCTAACCCTGCTGGAAAGCCCTCTGCTCCTGTTATTGGTTGTTGCCTCTCTGGGCTCACCCTGATGACCAGCAATGTCACCTGCAACACCTAGGAAAAGGTACCAACGTGCAACCACTTCCCCCCATGGTGCCTAGATTTGTTTTCTAATTCTCCACCTGCTGGTTTAGAAATGGCTCCAGTTGAGTGAACACAGAGGTAATTTGGGGGTACTGGAAAAGCCAGCCTGCCGTGGCCTGCACCACCTTTGAAGTTATGCAAGCTCCGTTGGTCATTGGTCAACGTTAGAGCCAACCTCTTACTCAGTAAGCAGACACAACCTGGCTGAAAGCACAGTTTTAAACCAAACTCCTTTCTGTACTTATTTGGATTAAGAGAAAGCTTTGATTTTAAGATTTAAAGCCAGTTTTGTAAAAAAACAACCAGGCCTCTATTCTAACCATCAGAGAAAGCAATTCAGCACAGAGAGAAGCAGGATGAAGAGACGCAATCAGAAAGGCGTCAGCCCATTATGAATGGGATGCAACAACACACGTGCTTAGGGAAGATTGATCTGAGCAGTGCCTGTAAACAGCCCTGGATGCAGGGGAAAGGTGCCTTCACATTCATCTTCTTCTCTCAAAACCAAGCTAGGAAAAAGACGAACTTGCAAATTCTATTAAGCTTTGAAGTCTTAAAAACAAAAATTTGTACCCTGCTCTTGTGTTGCAACAACTTTCTTTTCCATTTACTCCAATGGAAAGAGAAGGAGGTCATGTTTCTGCATTTCAAAAACCATGCATTTCAAGAACTATGTCACTCCTGTCCCTCAGCTCTATTTGGCAAGGTTTTGGGTTGGTTTTTTTTTTGTTTTTTGTTTTTTTGGTCGGTGTTAAAGCAGGCTAAGCTGTGCTTTTGCCTTCACTCCTTCATACATTTAGCCCAAAATTCAAGGTCAAGAGGCAGCCTTTAAAGGCATCATTCCACATGGTCTATTTTTGGCCTCTTCTCCTCAATGATATATGGTTTCAGTAGACGCAACTTGGAGAGGTTCACCTGGTGCCGCTGATAAGGTGACAAATGTCACAAGAGCTGAAAAGCCATCCCTTCCACATGATCCCCAAATCTCCAGCTATTCTTTATCTCAAATAAGACTGATGAGAACCAGCTTCTCCAAATACAAATGAGAGCCTCCTTTTATCAATCTGGCAGGACAAATTTCTGTGAAGGTGGGTGTTCTCCCTAATCAAGGGCAAAACAAAGAGGAAAGAACTTCAACTGCAGGGACTTAGGCTGCATGTTGGGCAAAACTCGTGTGAGTGAACGTTATCTAGCAGGAGACAGAGCGAGACAAAGCAAAGGTCAGCGGGAGTCTCTTTCAGAGAAGGAATGGTGCCTACTAAGCTCAGTCAAGAGACAAAGTCAATGTCAGTTGCCAAGAGCCTCTGGTTGGCAGTCAAAGCCAAAAATATCAGTGACAAAGGAACCAAAGGAGAACACATGGGGACCAAAGGGAAAAAACACGGGCAGGAGTAGGCTGCTACGGCACTCTCCACAAACCCCCTTCCTTCTCTCTTTACCTTCCCACCACCCCCGTTACCACCCCTGGGAAGATCAATTAGAGATGAGAACATTTTTGAAATTCCCAGAGGAATATCTTAGGGAGGAGAGCAGGTCAAAAACACAACCTTAGGATTGCGTGACCAGAGATAAACCTTGGGGAGCAGAAATTTCCATGAGGATTTTAAATCATTTACCTTGGAGCAACCCCCTTCTACGTTCTGATATAAACGATTTAGCAAAATCTGTTATGCTACTGCTGCTTTTGGGAGAGTAGATCCTTTAGGGAAACTCAACTCAAAGGTGTCATGAGATCTGTACCCAGGCCGGTGCACAGAGGACACAGAAATAGTGCTGTGGACAAAGAACAGGAGAAGGGACAACCGACCTCTGGGTGCACACTGCTAAGGCAATTAGGAGAGACTGATGTTCTCGTTAAAGGCAGCTTTGGAAGCTAGAAGCCACCTGCTTGTTCTACGTGCAGTCTGCCTCCAAGATTTCATTCCCTCCCTCTCCCTCTCTTTCCCTTTCTTTCCCTCTCCCCCACTTCCCCTCTCCCCCTCTTTCCCTCTCCCATCCTTTCTTCTCCTTCCAGACTCCTAATACCCAAGAGGCAACAGAACAGATTCAGGAAATCAATCTCACGAGTTAATTGCCCATCAGGGCAGCCATCCAGATCAGAGGGCTTGATTTTCTAACTTGACATTAAATTACCTCACACATCTCTTAAGGCCAGAATCGCTATGGAGACAGGATGCTGCAAAAGTGGAGCCTGACAGTGTCAGAGGGTCAGGCTCGAGCTTGGTCCTCGAAGGCCCAGAGAGAAGGCGGCTGGAAGAAACCAGCAGGGCAGCGGAACTACTCCAGGTAATAAAAGCCCAGGGGGTGGGACTGCTTTATAAGGCTTTGATTAAATTCAGCGGTGCTAAAAGGGGAGCGGGACTTTAATAGGCAAAGGCATTTATAAGTAAGAACTGCCTTTTCTGAATCTGGCTTCTGGAAAAACACAATCCCACCTTGAACTAAGCCTCCATATTAAAACAGATTCACATCTATTAGGGCACTTGGTCCTCCAAAGAGCCTTCCATTTTTTCTCTCTCTTGCATGGTGATTCTCCCACACCAAGCAATTGCAGGAAACTAAAAGGGGAAAAGAGCCTGGTGGGGGTGGGGAACCTGTGGCCTTCTGGATCCTTGAGTGTGGCCCGGTGACCGAATCCAAGTTTTCCAGAAAAAATCATTTTAATAATGGGATTTGTATTATGAAGTTTGGACTCTGTCAAAAAGCCACAATCAAGGATCCAGAAGGTCACAGGTTCCACACCCCTGAATGAGTGAATGCCTGATTTCCTGGTTCATCTTGTCTATGAGACTTAGTCTGCTTTTGAAGAGTTTTGGGGTCAATTTTGTTTTGCTGTATTCTTTACTTTCAGCCAGCAGTAACAGTTGCAATGGATAAGTTGATTTAATTTAGTTATTTGTAGGGGTTTTAAAGAGGTGGTTTTCTATCTTGGCTCACACTGGAATCATCTAGAGAGTTTTAAAAAATACTGATGTCTGGGTCCCGCCCTCAGAGATTTTGATTTAATTGGTCTGGGGTATGTGTTGGGCACAGAGAGCTTTTAAATCTTTCTAGGTGATTCTCACGCGCAGCCAAGCTTGAAATCTACTGGCTAAAAGCAATGGTTCTCAAGTTCAGCAGGTCTCCATATTGCCTCGCAGGCCAGATAAAACACAGATTGTGGGGCCTCGCCCCCAAATCCTAGGTGAAGGTGAGGCCCCAACTCTAATAAGCTCCCAGGCAAAGCCAATGCTCCTGGCCTGATTACCACTCTTTGCAAACCACTGGCTTTAAAGTATTAGTGCTAACACTTTTCTCTAAGTGTCATTTTCTCTAATTGCATTCATCTGGCTCCAAGGAGAGCACCCCAAGAAGCTGACATCCAATAGCAACAACATCCAGGGAAGAGACAGGGAGCCTTCCTGTCCCTTGGACCCCATGAAGGTTCTTGGGTTGTGAGCCTGTTTTTATGTCACAGGAAGGGACCAGGCTGTGCCAATGGGGGCCTTGGAAAGGGAAACGAGGTATAGCCTCCACTGCAGTTTCTGGCCCTGTTTCTCTCATGTGTATGTCCTGGCAACTCCCAGCAGTTACATGGGTGAGTGTGCCTGTTCCCCAGGGTCATGGGGAAGGGCTGGCTCTGGCTCAACCAGGGTCTCTAGACTCCATGGCCTTCTAGCTTGAGGACCTGGTTGAGTGTGGGATGGATGTGTGTGTCTATGAATGTGCAGTGTCTTTGGGGCCCAAGAGGGAGGCATCTCTAGGACCTTTCAAGATTGGCAAGAACATCCAAAAAGCAGGAAAGAGTATCCCCTGGATGGAAAGATCCACCTGTGCAGAAAAGGCAGAAGCAGCTAAGGTGTGTACTGATCACACCCCAGCGCCCCCTCCTAGCGTATCTGGAAGTAGGTTTGATGGCTTTAAACTGAGGAAATCCTAAGAGATCATGGACAACTGGAGGTGGGGGAGGTTTCAGTGTGGAACTGCTATACTTCCTGCCACTGTGCCATGTGGGGGCCCAAAACAATTAGTTTTATCAAATCAAAGGGCTACGATTTACAGCTTTGCTTTTTCCCAAGCTGAGGAAAGTAGTCATGCAAGTGGCACATACCTGCGGCAAGAATAAGCCTTTCATTAATATTCTTCCTGCAGAACAATGATCATAAAACACTATAAAACTCTATCTGTGCAATCTCATTTGTCCTACTTAGAACTATAAGGTAGATGATTTAGTTGATGCACATCATGCCGCACATTTGGGATCAGGAAACAAAGACACAGAGAGGTCATGCAGTGATCTAAGTGCCCCGGTCAGGGCTGAATCTCCCAGTTTCCACTTCACGTTGAAGGATCATGAAGAGGACTTGGGGGACTGCCTTGGAGGTCAGAGCTCCAGCCCAAGAAATCTCCTTAGGTCCATAAATGCCTCATGTTTCTAAGATTTTATTTCACAGATTTTTGTTGGAACACCTAGAACCTCAAACCCCACAAACTGCATGTCACCTTTCCAGAGTCCATCTTCCTAAGAATTTCCTTTCACATGGAAGGTTCTGTTATGTTATGAGACCATGAGAGGGTTCTCACAGGCCCCATTTCATTTGAAAATGTTGGTTAATCGAACTTCAGTGTGCATCGGACTCCCCGGGAGAGCTCCTGAAAACAAGGGTCGCTGGGTCCCACCCCCAGAGATTGCGATTCAGGTCTTGGATGGGTCTGGGAACTTGTGTTTCTAGCAAGTTCAGGTGATGACGATACTGCCGCTGCAAGTCTGGGGGCCCCTCTTTGAGAACCACTGCAATAAGAACAGTAATTCTCGCCCCAGGTTGTACATGAGAATCACCCAGGAATCTTCCAGAAACTACAAGCACCAGGTGCCACTCAGACCAACTGAATCAGACTCTCTGCAGATGAAGTCTGGGCATTGATGCTTTTACAGTGGTCTCCTAGTACAGCCAAGGCTGAGGACCTCTGCAATAAGGGGAACTCTGTGCAGAATTACAAGGTATTCAAACGTCTAGGTCAGGAGTTCTCAAAATGCAGCCCCAGGACCAGCAGTATCAGCATCACGTGGGAACTTGCTAGAAATGCAAATTTTCAGGCCCCATCTCAGACCTGCAGAATCAGAAAACCTGGGGGTAAGGCCCAGCAATCTGTTTTAATGAATACCAGGTGAAACCGAGGCTTGCTAAAGTTGGAGAACTGTTGTTTCTCCCAGGCGTCTTCAAACTACGGCCTACGGGCCACATGCGCGTGTTTTTGCCCATTTGTTTTTTTACTTCAAAATAAGATATGTGCAGTGTGCATAGGAATTTGTTCATAGTTTTTTTTTTAAACTATAGTCCAGCCCTCCAACGGTCTGAGGGACAGTGAACTGGCCCCCTGTTTAAAAAGTTTGAAGACCCCTGCTAAGCTCTTGGCATCCCTGCAAATGACTTCCTGGAAGTTGGACTCTCATCCTGGGGCAGTTACTGTGACAGGCCCCCAGCAGGCTGGATGCACCAACTGCCCAGTCAGTAGCAGGGGTGGCTGAAGGACAAGGAAGGAGACCATTTATCATGCTGTCAGTGAGGTACCATGACATGCTGCTAACATGCTTCCAGGACATCTGGTTTCTAAGCCTTGTGAGATAAATTCTGCAAATGACTTTGTAATGGGCCTCATCCCTGAATACTCAGAGGCACGTCCAGCTTCAGGCAAAATTGGGCTGTAGATAAACCAAGCTTTGATCTTCCCCCTTATCCCTTGATCCATCCGTTACCGATTGTCCAAAGAAACCTTCATTGCCATTAGGTTTTTTCTGCCCTGGAGAATAGCTCAATGAAGTGACTGATGAAACCTGAATGTGTCACCACCTCCCAAGGGTATACGCATTCCTTAAGAAGACAGTGGAGATATGCAATGGTTAGCACAGCAGAATGTGTCTTCAGAGATGGAACATTGGGCACTTGACTTAATTGGGGAACAGATCACATCATTTAGATCATACCTGTTTCTTTGGCACCAAGTTCTCTATGCCCCTGATTTCATAGATCCCTGCCCCCTTTTGCCCTCTCGTTTCCTAAACATAAGCAATATGGTAGGTTGCAAAAAATGGCCAAAAATTTTCCCCCTTCCATCAAGAGGTAGTTTATTTTAGCACCTCTTAAATCTAGGCTGGCCTTGTGACTTGCTCAGGCCTATTGGGGCGTTAGAAACCATGATGCAGAAGGAGACTTGAAAATGCTTGAGCACTGGGGCTTGCTTTCCTGCTGAGACTACTGTGGAAATAAGCTTGTGCTGGTGGCTTGAGAATGCAAGGCCACTTAGAGAGAATCAATGAGTTTTAGCTGTGAGTGAGGCCATCCTTATTCATCCAACCAGCCAACTCGCCAAATGACCACAGATGAGCAAGCCTGGCCCAGGTCAGCCAAGCTGGCCCAGGCCAAGGAACCACCCAGCCAACCCTCAGAATTTAGAACTAAACAAATAGTTACGGTTTGGGTTGTCTGTTATACAGCAAGAGCAAACTGATACATTCGATAACGTTAATGGTTGTAATTGAGTATATCGGTTATACCTGAAGATTACCTGGAAAGAGAAATCATCTCAGAAGCGGCACCTCCCCTGAGATGCCTTCCCTGAACATAAGTCCACCATGTGTCCTCAGTTGCTAGGTTGGTGACCCCTCATGTGTTCACCTACAAATCAGTGTTCATGTCTAATACCTGTCCCTGTCATTTCCAGTTATGCTTATCTGCCTGTCCCACCCCCTGCCTGAGAGATTTTTAAGGGCAGAACCCATGCCTCAATTGCCTTTATACTCCCAGCCCCTAACTCATTTCTTTGTGTGTTACGCTGGGCTGTACAAAGTGAAATGCTTGATTAAGATGAGGGTGGGGAGGGAGGAGAGGGAAAGTCACCAGCCAGTAATTTGCATTACTCACAAGCTGGATGATAGAACCCCATCCCCTAGAACAATCTAGAACCCTATCCACCAGAACAATCCACACCCACCAAGCTCACAAAAGCCCAATGAACTGATGTATGTCTAGCCCAAGACCCATCAGAACACGGAAGTCTTTGTCTTGTGATCCATGAACTATCACTTTCGTTTCATAAGATTTTAAGGGGAAAAAAATGTTTTCCTCAAAGATTTTGAAGATATCCAGTTTGCATTATTTTCCTCATTTTAATGACCACCCATGATGGGACAGGAAGGGGCTCTGTTTACCCATATGAGACATCACAAATCCAAGATAACCAATTTGACTCTTTCTTCTAAACATCAGTTTCCCTGAGTCATAGGGAAAATAATGATGATTAAAAAAAAAAAAATAGCTCACTCTTACCCCACTGCCATGAGGGCCCACACTGTGCTCTGAGCTGTGTCTCCATCACCTTATTGGGCATTATGGCTCTCTAGGAGTTTATCATGATACTCACTTAACAAACAAGGGCTCAGAAACTCCCAGATGAAAAGACGGATGCTCAGGTGGAAGATAGCCAGATCTTGCTGATTCTGAAACCACTGTGACCCCAGAATGTATGATATAAATGCTGTAGAGCTATTATGTTGATATCTTGTTTCTCTCACTCACCCTGCGGAGCTGACTCACTCCGCAAAGGAAGGAGAGAGAGGCAAAAGCTTTGCCAAAGGTCGCACAGCAAGGGAAGGGATGGCCTCTGGCCAGGCAATCTCCTCACATTGTTTCGGCTGTTAAGAAGCTGTGTCGCCTGACATGGCCTCAGCAAAGCGGCCACCCAAGTTACGTTGTTAGCAGGAAGAGTCGATGGGCAGTGGCAGGCAGGCAGGCAGACAGGACAGTGAAGAAGAAGATTAAAATAATTACAGCTCTAATTGATCAGCTCTGCTCAAGAGGAGATTAAAAGGAAAAAGGCATATTGAGGAAGGCACTCGACATCTGCCCTGGGCCAGATTCCATCTGCCACTGTAACCAGCTCTCCTCCCCACCCTCCTGGCCCTTGGTCCAGCAGCCCCCACTGCAGAGCCCCACGACACAGCCCTGATGAAAGTCATTCTTTGTGGAAGGCACCAGGCTGTGCTCCGTGAAGAACTGCTTTCACGAACTGCAGGGAGGAAGCAGCTCCTAGCAGCAGACGGTGGCCTCTGTTGGCAACAGCCCAGCATGGAATTGCCAGCAGCATGTGGAAAGCAGGGAAGGAGGACATGCCCAGAACAATGCCAACCCAGGGCAGGGGACTAGAGCAGCAAAGACAAGCCTGTGCCTTGTCGTCTGCTAACCTCAGCCCAGAAGTAGCAGCCTGGGGTCCAAGCAGCACTGGCTCTGGTTACAGCTTAGCACGCTTGCTTTTGGCTTCTTGTCCTTTGGGAGCAGGGCCAGGGAGCAGTTTGGCCTTGTCTCCAGTGCCCCTATGTAGGATTGTAAAAGAAGGGCAGAAGAAGGGCCTGGGGCCAGGAAGGACAGAGGAAGGCAGATCAGGAAGGAGTGGCAGCAGTCCTGGCCTTGCCCAGGTGATCTGCGATTATACAGAGCCTGAGCATGAGCAGGTGACGGGGTCAGGAGAAACCTCTCGGTCACCTTCCCCACATATGGGACAGGTGATCACACCTAGTGGAAGGGGAAGTGGGTCACTTGTTCTTGTGTTCAGGTGCACTTCCGACTTCATGACACACAGGAAAACTAGAATAATCAGAGACCAGAAACCTCAGGTTCACTTTCACTTTCTATGATAGGGGCTGCAGCAGGCATCAGTGCAGGGTCCAAAGAGGCTCTGGTTAGGTCAAGAGGTCAGGGAAGGGTGGTCACACATCTGGCCACCACGTGGGCTGTGGAAGCTAAGGAAAACCGAGTCACTCTCCCTACCTCCACTGCCAAGTTTCAGCCGGTGGTTCTCAAACTGGGATGCCCGTACCAGTCACCTGGGGAATCCTTTTTAAAATGCGGATTGTGATTCAGAAGGTCAAGGGTCAGGCTTGAAATTCTGTATTGCCAGTAAGCTCCCAGGCAATGCTGATGCTGCTGGTCCACGGATCACAGTTTGAGTAGCAAAAGTGATGGGGATCACAGCACTCTCGTTCATGACAAAGAGGTAGTGGAGATCATGGCGGAAATAGACTAAATGGTCTCTCTGTCCCTTTACCCCTTCCTGCCAGGAGGGATGATAGCTGTAGCTTCCCAGCAGTGCTGTCCTCACTTATTCCTGGTCAGCAGGAAGAAACCAGATACTACAGAACTGAGGCCACAGCTGGGCCTGCTGTATCAGTCAGTATGGGCTGGGTCATGCGGCAGTGACAAACAGCCCATATGTCTCAGTGGCTTCGGAATCAAATGTTTATTTCTCATGCACATGAAACCTGCCTGCTGTGGTGTGTCTGATTCTCCAGGAGTCTCCAGAATTCCGAGTCTGCTTCGGTCATCCGGCACCCCCATGTCATTCTGTGCTCCTAGGGTGCCCACGACAAGGGGGAGTGGTCTGGAGAGCTGAACACTGGCCACTAAATGCTTTCATCCAGGAGTGACATGTCCCACTTCTGCTCACATTTCATTGGCCAAAGCCAGTCACACAGGGACAAGCAGATGAGTTGGCAGAAGAAAGGAAAAAGTGAGTTCACTTCCTTCTGGTTGGGGGAGGGAAGTGAAAGTTTCCTGCCTACATTTCCCCACAATAGTCTGTTTTTATAAGACATACCTTTTATAAATCAATATTATATTTTTACATTTTGCATATTTTAATATAATAGTCTCCTATGGGAGACTCTTGTGTTGTTTTGTTTTGTTTTGTTTTGTGTGTGTTCTTAGGTTCCAATCAGAAAAGCCCAGACCAGGGATCCAAAAGACCTGAGTTTTCATTTCTTTCTCTACTATTTCTGTGACATTAGACAATTAAGTCATCCTTTTTCTTTTTCCCTGTAAAATTGCAGTATATTAAAACTTGGATTGCTGTAAAGATATAATAACAGATGAGGAAATTATTAGGAATGTTAAAAGTTCAGAAGTGCCAGGTGTTGTTATATGCATAAGCCTATGACAAGATATCTCTTTGGCCTTTCTCTCACCCTTTATAGGAGAACTCTAGATGCTCCTTGACTCTTTTTGAAATAGTTCTGAGTTTCCAGGGGCTCCCTCCTGAGTCTTTTACTGTCCTCAGACATTCTATGGTTCTGTAGCAGGGCTACCTCCTTCCTCTCCCTTCCAACTCACAGTGGCGATGTGTTTTTGCTATTGCTGGTGATGCCAAGAATAACAACCGTATTGGAAGCACCTACCATATGCACCTCTCTCTCCATTCTCAGGCCCTCTCATCACTCTGACATGGGTCACTGCAAAATCTGATGATGCTGTGTCTTATCACGGGCTCACTCATTCATTACACAAATATTTTGTAAGGACCTCCTGCATGCCAAGCTTTGTGCATGGTATCAGTGTGCACAAATAGGAAAAGATATATAACCTAGGAGGGCCATATGCTGTAAAGATTCTTTCAACTATGAATGGTGAAACCAACTCAGGTTCACTGAAGCCAAAGGAGGATGTATTGACTCAAACAAACAAGTTACAAAAAGGTTGGCTCTTGCCTCCAGGATGGCTGCACCCAGGGTCTGTGCTTAGAAGGACTCTCATTAATTCCTCATCTTCTCTTTCCTTCTTTACTCATTCTCTTCTAAGCATAGGCTTTTGTTCAAATGTCAAGGGATATGACAGCAGGTGCTCTAGCCTTGGACTCTTCCTTGTTAGAGCTGTGAGATTAAAGAGATCCCTCTTAGGTTCAGTTTGGAAAATCCCCAAGGATGCTCTTTGGTGAAGGCTGATGGTTAATGAAACCCTTCCTCCTTGATCAACATCCATTTCTCCCCTAATCAACTAGTGGAACCCCATCCCTGACTCTTATGGTGAGTCTATTCTTTAAGCCGATCCAAGTAATCATTTTGTCCTGGGCAATGAATGGTTCAAGAATACAGACTGAACCTTATCAATATAGGACATGTTGTTGGCTATCGTCATGGTCTACAATCAGCACCTGACCCAAGCCCATTGTATCAGGCTAAAGGGATGTATATTTAGAGAGAAAGGAAAGACAGTGCTCTCTCTGCTGCTCTTCCCTTTTTCTCTTTAAACATTCACAATGAAACATAAGACCTCAGTTTCTGTGTAATCATCTTGTGACTGTAAGAGAAGCCAGCTTGAAAATAGTCATTACAGGGAGAAGGGCAGAGCTGAGAAAATGACAGAGAGATAGAGCCAAAGCTATTATTGTACCATCTTGGACCCTTCCTTCTCTGTACACATCCCATTATGTGATAAAATAAATCTTTCTATTGTTCATTGAGCCAGAATGAATCATTCCAGCTGAAACATCCTTCAAGGTTCATGTGCTGATTGTTGAGCCAATCACAGTGGCTAGAGCAGGAGATATTAGTATTATGATTGACCTAGTAGAAATTAATGACATCATGCCAGCAAGGTAGAGTTCCAGAATTGTTAGGAGAAAGCACATTGAGGTGGGGCAGTTTCCCAAGGGAAGTGTGGGGTTGATGCCAAGAGAAAGGAATTGAGGGAAAATGCTAAGTATAAAAACACCAGTGGTCCACTATTTTGAAGCCAACATATAAATTAAGTGCATACAGTGTCAGAAGTGCTATTAGAGAAGATGAGGGAGTAAGTGGTGGAGGTCCAAAGAAAGGAGTAGTCAAGACCGCATGAAAGAATCAGACAAGGTTTCATGAAGGAGATAATGCCTGAGCTGAGTTGTATTAGTTACTTGTTAGTGTGTATTAATAACAAACAACACCAAAACTTAGTGGTTTGAAATAACAACACAGTATCTTACACAGTCTCTGTGGGTTAGGAATTTGGGAAGAATCTCTCAAAAGGCTGCAAGCAAGATGTTGGCCAGAGCTGCAGTCATCAGAAGGCATGGCCAGGCTGGAGGATCCATTTCCAAAATGGCTTGATGGGTCGGGCTCGGTGGCTCATGCCTGTAATCCTAGCACTCTGGGAGGCCGAGGTGGGAGGATTGCCTGAGCTCAGAAGTTCAAGGCCAGCCTGAGCAAGAGCAAGACTCCATCTTTACTAAAAATAGAAAAAAATTAGCCAACTATGGTGGCACATGCCTGTAGTCCCAGCTACTCAGGAGGTTGAGGCAGGAGAATTGCTTGAGCCCAGGAGTTTGATGTTGCAGTGCGCTATGAGGATGCCACTGTACTCCAGCTGGGCAGCAGTCAGACTTTGTCTCAAAGAAGCAAAACAAACCAAAATGGCTCATTCAAATGCCTGGCAAGTTGATGCTGTCTGTTGGCAGGAGCACTTTTTACTGAGTTCCTGACCCCATGGACTCTCCATAGAGCTGCTTGAGTGTCCCTACAACATGGCAGCACACTTTACCCCACGAGAGTGGTCCAAGGTAGAAGTGGAGCAAGGTAGAAGTCACAATGTTTGTTGTGATTGAAGTCACACTCCTTCATTTCCCCTAAATCCTATTCCATTTGGCAGGTGACTACAAAGGGGTCAATATCAAGCAATGAAAACTACCAAAGGCCATCATGGAGGCTGGCTACCATGTGATCTTGGAAAGGAGTTCATATTATCCATGATGCAAGAGCATAGATGAAGCAAGGAGGGAGGCAGCTGTTTGGAGAGGGGCAGTCTTTAAGTGGAACATTTAAGGATAAGAAGGATGAATCCAGATAAACAGAAAAGGGAAAATAGGAAGGACAAAAATAAGAGGTTTCTCCAAACCTCCCACCCCTTTCTCCTTTGCCATCATCCTTCCCAAGTAAGAATATCCATGCCTCTCTCTGGCTAGTAAAAGAAATTAGTGACTTAAAGGCTCCTGGGACTAATACTCAAAGTGCACCTTCGTTGGCCAGAGCAGATTACCTGAGTTTCAGACTAAGGTATTCACAGGAAGCACTTGTCTAGAACTTCTGATTGGAGGACAGAGCTGGCCCCTCAGCCCTGGTCACTGTGAGTTGCTTCACTCTGTCCATCCATTTCACCTACACCTACCTGGCCAAGCACAAACTGGTGGAAATTTTCCTAAGACAAGGTTGGAAGGTGGATGCTGAAGCCAAGAAGAAGCAAAGCAACCCAGAGGTGAGTAGCAGACATGTAGGCATGGAGATACAAAACAGCAAATAATTTTTGAACAATCAGTGAAGATTAAACCAAGGAGAATCATTAAGATGATTCAGAGAAATGGATACAGGACATGACAGGCCATGAACCAGTAGTTCAATTATTATTTAGAGTGATACCCATTGAACTCAGATTTTGAGACTGATTTTGACATGATCATTCAAATATAGGTAGTGTGCCAAACAAAAGACTTTCCTTAAGCAACATTTGCAATAAGTGCTTTCAAGCTATCTCCATCCCACTGCAACCCTGAGGCTTTTAAGGGGGAGGCTCCAAAATATAAAATCCAGACATGACTAAGGCCCAGGGATGGAGCAAGAGGTGAGGTGCAGATCAGGGCTGCATGCTGCAGACTATGTGCACATAACCCAATCACATATGAAACTTTACTTGCTTATTTTAGATACTTTAGAAACACCCAAGGTCAAAACTGACGTTTAAAAAAATGTCAAAATGTCATGTTCTCCTGCCTTAATCTGATAAAGGATATTTAATAACAAAGCAGCACGACACCCAGAAGTCATCTAACATCATCCTTGATGGTAAAATGATGAATGCTTTTCCTTCAAGATGGGACAGGAGACAAAGAATTACTTGGAATAAATTTAACAAAAAAAGTTCAAGACTTCTACCTATAAAAGCATGAAATTTTATTGAGAAATTAAAGAATATACAAAGAAATGGATTTGTAAGTTCATATTATAAAGACATAAATTATCACTAAATCGATATGTAGATTTAATGTAATGTCAATCAATATTCCAAAGGAAACAGTGCGTGTGTGTGTGTCAAAATTCACAAGCTCATTTTTAAGTTACATGCAAATAAAAAAAGACTAAAAAGCCAAAACAATCTTGAACAAGAAGGACAAAGTTGGATGATTTACTTTCCCAGATATCAAAAATTACTATAAGCCTGTCTATAATAAATAAGTAAATAAGAATAGACAAAACAATGGGGCAGAACAGATTTGGGAAACAGACTCATGTACAGATAGACACTGATGTACGATGAAATTTACTGTACAGAGCAATGGAAAAAGGATGGACTTTTCATTAAATAGGGCTGGGTCAACTGAATATTCACATGGAAGAAACTGAGGCACTATAGATAATATTCATATCTATATGGAAACAGTGGAAAAATGCACAGAAACTAATTGATTCCACATAGATTATAGATCTAAATGAGAAAATGAAAAAATAGCATTTCTCAAAAATCCATAAAAGAATATCTTCATGAGCTTGGGGTAGGGCAAGATTGTTTTAACAGTATACAAAAAGCAGTAACCATAAGGTGGAAATTGTTAAATTGACTACATTAAAATTGGAAAATTTTATTCATCAAAGGACACCAGTAAGAGGGTAGAAAGGCAAGTCACAGAGTGGGAAAAGATATTTTAAACATGTACAATAGATAAGGGGTTTCTATTCAAAACTATATAAAGAGCTCCTACAAACCATGAAGAGGAAGATAGAAAATCCAGTAGAAAAATGGACAAAATATTTTAGTAGGTGCTTAATTAAAGAGGATACTCAAACAATTCATTAATACAAGAAAGGATGTTCAACCACATTCATCAGCAAGAGATTGCAAATTAAAACCACAAAGAGTTACCACTACATACTCCCTAGAGTGGTTAATATTTAAAAGGCTCATAATATCAAGTGTTGGGGAGAATAAAGAACACCCAGAATCGATGAGAGTATAAATTGGTGCAGCCACATTTGAAAGACTGATTAGAAGCAGCCACATAAAGTGGAGCATATGTTTATGCTGTGACCCAATAATTCCTCTGCATATGGTACATGCACCAAAATACATGTACAAGAATGGTCATGGCAGCATTATTTGTAATAGCATAAACCTGGCAACAACCTATATGTTCATAATCAGTGAAATGGTTAACTAGACTGTGGTATATTCATGCAATGCAATACCATAATTCAATTCAATTCATTCAATTCATTAAATGACATTCATTCAATTAAAATGAATGATCTATGTGACAATATTCATGAATCTCACAAACATAATGTGTACTGAATAAAAGCCAATCACAAAAGAGCACATACCATAGGACTGCATATTAAGTTCAAAAACAGGTGAAACTAATTGTGATGTTATAATTCTGGATAATGGTTAACTTCAGGGACAAAAGAGAAAGAGGCAATGATGGCATGAGGGCTAAGGAGGCTTCTGTAGTGCAGATGATGTTCTCAGTCTTGACCTGGGTGTTAGATATACACATGTAATCACTTTGTAACAATTAACTGACCTGAACATTTACCATTTTTAGTGTACTTTTCTATAGGCATACTATACTTCAATAAAACATGTATTAACCATTTTAAATTATTTTTTAAAGTGTCATTTTTCCTGCTAGACATAGGAGTGAGGGAGAATCAATGAACTAGAAAGACATGATCTCTAAGGATTTTTTTTTCTAATGAAGGAAGAACAAGATGTACAAAATAGTTGAGGGAATAAAATTATTCTCTCCAAAAGAAGAAAGGATTTTCAAGCTTTTGTGAAAAATTATTGTTTGTACAAAGATAACTATCTCATCCACTGAAAGAAGACACACTGGGCTGAAGAGTGGGGTCATTCTTCCCCAACAAAGACTTAGAAAGGTGATTAAATCTCTGGATATCTTTCCTTGGAAAGGTTCACATGAGGCTATCACCACCTTGCTAAGAGTCAAAAGGACAGGAAGATGAATCTGAATCCCCTAGAAGTCCCATGACTTAATCTCTGGCTCTCCTGTCTTAGAATTCAGTGTTTCTCAAAGGCAGAGACTGAGTATGTTTTTTCTTTTTGTCCATCCATCACCCAGCACACAACTCCTGATGCTTATTTGTATTCACTCACTGAACGAGCACCATGTCGCAGTCTCCGGGCTGTGCCTGGGCTGAGACTCCTGTCAAGGAACTGAGCAGGGTCAAGCTAAGGAGCCCTTTGTACTTCTGCCAACTGTGGTGTGCCTATAAGTATCGAGGAACAACATGAACACGGACACGAAGCCTGTGGTCTCAGGTCCTGGAGGGTTAAAGAAGCATTCTGAGTAGAATCCGGACCCAGGATAATAATCCTAGCAGAATCACTCTTGTCGTTACCGGCAAGTCCCCTCTGCCTCTGATCTTACCAGATGGAGGTCACAAAAAGAAGTGTCTTGATACTGTTTTTGAGAATAATAATGCTTCAAATATTTGGAGCACCGTTCCTCTAAAGCACTCAAAATGCTTCCCACTTGGTGCTTTCATGAGTGTTTATAGCACTTAGCTCTTCAGGTTTCTCAGACACCAAAGAAACCAACTTAGGGTGAAAATTACTGGTATTGTTAAATACACACAATACATACTCCTGGAACACTTGTCAAACATTGTCCCATGAGCAACAAAAATGCACTTTCAAACACTCAGTAAAAAGAGACTTCAATAGCAGACTTCAGTCTAATAGTGTCAGTGAGAAGCCAACCGAAATACTGCTATTTAGAGGAACGATGTCATGCTCCATTTCCACCGCCTATTTTAGGGGCCTTGTTGTTTCTCCCCTGGACTGCTGCAGTGGTCTCCTAATTTGCTCCTGATCGGCACTACCTGATAGAACTTTCTGTGATGTTCCATATCTGCATTGTCCAATACGGAAGCCGTGGGTCACCTATGACCAGTGAGCACCTGAAATGTGGCCCAAGCAACTGAGAAATTGAGTTTTAAAAATGTAATTGTTTAAATTTAAATAGCCACCTATGTTCATGGCTGCTGTCCTGAACAGCACAGCAGTTAGATCTGCCACACCTGTCCTAGCTGTCGTCCTCAGCAACAAGGCTCACAAGGGTGAGGCAAGTGACAAAATGCACAACATCGGGGAGTCTTTAATAAAACTCACCTCCCCTCCTATGATGTGCACTGTCTGCCTGGCCACAAAGTCAGGTTGACAGGCAAGGCACTTAAACTAGGCTTTAGGCCCTAGAAACCATCCTCTTATAGCCCTGGAAAAAGTGCCACACCTGGCCTATAGCAGCTCTGCACGAATATTTGTCAAAATCAGGCAGATTGCACAGAGATACCTTATTTTGCCCTTTCACAGCATTTTCCAGACTTCCTCGTGTACAATGTGAACACTGGACAGGCAATTTATGCAGGGAAAGACAACAAGGGCAACATTTTTGAGTTCTTGATCACATGGTAGCAAAATCCTTGTATTTTCATAGCTGGAAGCAGTCAGGATTCCAGAAGGAAAGAAATTACATTTTAACCAACCGTAAAGAAGGTAACAAAACAACTTAGTCGATATGTAACAACCCCAGAGAAAGTATATAATATTGGTAGTCATTCTCCCAGAGGAAGTTTTATGCTTCATGTTTTTAAAAATATTTCTAATAAAAAAAAATTTCCAGTTAAAAAGCAAGCATGATTATTGAAGGGGAAAAAAAGACTAGTAGAAGAAGGCAAAAATAATCACTCGTGGTCCCATTATCCTCTGAGTAACAATAGTGCAAGCATTGGGATTTTCTAGATCTTACTGTATAATATTTTGGCTTTTTTTTTTTTGCCAGTATTTGATATTCTATTTTTAAATTATCATTATAGTAGCAAATTTTTTCTTATTATTAGACATATAAACATAATTTCACTTCTTATAATACTCCCTCAAGTGTATACACTGTTAATCACTTCTCTTTATTTGGCTATTTAAATTATTTACAGTTTGCATTTCTATAAATAAAGCTTGAGGAATATTGAGGAATATCTTCATGTATGCAACTTTTTCCATATTTAATATTATTTACTTAAAAAATATCCTAAGAAGTAAAATTCCTGGGGCAAAGAATTTGAATATTTTACTGGCTCTGATATATAGTACTAATTTCACTAATTTTAGGTTGAGACTTCAGATCTGGAAAATAAATTTAGTGAGAGGACGGGAAAGTGAACAGTCTTTGTCATGTTCCTTTTGTGATCTGTCTGATTTTAGGCCAGTATCATATGCTGTGGGGGACGGCAAACACGGCCCTGAATCCTTTCTATTCATGCTTCCATGTCCCTCTGCAAGGTGACTTTGGCGTTCCTTCCATCAAGATAGGGTTGCTTTGTCCATGTGACCTGGCTTGGCCAACGATAGAAACAGAGGCTTGAAAAGTGCTTTCTCATGAAGATTTGCCCTCTGGTTGCCTTTGAACTGAGCTGCCTTTGAAGAAGCCTGGGACAGCAGACATGGAGCAGGTGCAGCCCTATCTCTTTTCCCCCAAGACCCATCAGACACAAAAGTGAGGCCGTCCTAGACCATCAAGCTTTATCTGGCCACAAACACATGAAAAAGCCCAACAAATATCAGCGAAGCTACCCAACCAACCCAAAGACTCATGAGCTAAATTAAATTATTGTTTTAAGCCACCAAGTTAAGGGTTAGTTTGTTATGCAGCAAAAGCTCATCGATACACATGCAGATTCTAAACAGAATAGGATAATACTCAGCACACCTGTACCACCCAGGCAGCAGAAAATGATTTCTCCATTTAGATGCGTCAAGCTCTCAAACTCATAACCCAGTTCCTTGCCACGCGACAACATGTCCTTCCCATGTGACATATACCAACAAATTCATTTTAAAGTAGGTTTTAAGCAAGTCTGGTCCCTACTTTTTTTCCTGCAAACAGAATTCTCCCTTCAAAGGTGTGACCTTTTGTAAATGTTGTGAATTTTAGCTTTAGCTTTAACAAAAGTCCTCATTTCCTCTCACATTGTCTTGGAGTCTGGCTACCTATGGGAAGAAAAGGACAAAGAAATGCATAAACTCGTATTCTGAACCCACTCAAGAAAACTCTGGCTCATACCCTCAAATACAGATAACATCCCAACTCCCCACTCCTCTACCTCCCGACAAACCATGAGGTCCTGTGAGCCGAAGGAACTCATCGTGGTATAAAGGAGAAGGAAGAAGTGTGGTTTGAGTATGGGACACATCTAGGCAGCACGTGGTGCAGGAGAACTACATTTGCTGAATTTATTCGTATTTCAAAATATCATTACAGAGAACGTTACCCCTGTTATTTCCTTGTGAGATCCCAGGAAGCAGACCCTTTACAACTGAGCAGGAAGGACCTTTAGATGGGTCCCTCTGTAATGGAAAGAGGTCACAGTGCTGCTGGCCTGTCCATACCAGCTCTAAAGGAGCGAGGCTCCTGTCCCTCTGGCCATGTCTCTCATAGGCTGGCAGCAGGAAGCCCGGGGATTTGGCTGAGTTGCCACTCCTACAGCCCAAAGAACAGCCAGCGTCCCTCCCCCTAGAACCTGGCAACACTCCTAGAGAGTAACAACAGTCCAAGTACCAGTTGTCATTCAAAGGCTTTGTGACCTAGGGCAAGGCACTTAACACCACTGAGTCTCAACCTCCTTCACCATTTCACTGATTTCCCCAGGGGGCTGCGAGAGTGCACTATTTTCAACTGCAGAATGGTAAGTGGAATTTGCAGTGATCTAGACAATTGGCAAAGGGTAATACTGAGCAGATTCTGTTTTTAAAAGCCCAATCTAGTCTTCATCAGACTTCAAAAGGCTGTCCAAATACTTTGCTACAAAATTTTGTTGGACAGGAAATTGCAACATACCATTAGTCAATTTTAGTTGTTGTAAGTTGAGGTTTATGATTTAATGGGTTTTTGGTTAGTTGGATCACAAAATGTGGAATGTAGCTTCTGAGAAGCTCTTGGGACATATATATTTTAGAGCCCGGGTTAACCAATGGTTCAAAACTGTCAATAGTTTCTATGAAGTCACAAAAGTCACCAAAACCATCTTTAACCTGTTCCAATTTTTCTTTCCAAACCTCTAACCTCTGTTCCAACACTTCATCTTCATGTTCTCCAAATCCTGGCTAGGGATACCAACCACACGCCCTCAATGCCAATTGTTCTAGTTTTCTACTACTACCATGACAAATTACCATGAACTTGTGGCTTCGAACAACACAAATGTATTATCTTCTTGTTCTGCAGGTCAGAAGTCAACATGGGTTTCACTGGGCTAAAATCAGGGTGTCCTTTCTGGAAGAGCTAAGGGAGAATCCATTTTTATTTTTCCTTTTCCAGCTTCTAAAGCCACCCACATCCCTCATTTCATAGTCCCCTTCTTACATCTTCAAAGCCAGCAATATAGCATCTCTCTGCCCTTCCTCCCTTATTTCTTTCCAACTACAGTTGGGAGAGACTCTCCTTTTAAGAAATCATGTGATTAGATTGGGTCCACCCAGATAATCTAGGAAAATCTCCCCATCTCAAGATCCTTAATTATAATCACATCTGCAAAGTCCCTTTTGCCATATAAAGCAACATATTCATAGGCTCCTAGGATGAGGACATGGACATCTTTGTAGGGCCATGCTTCTGCCTACCACACCTCTTCACGCATGTCTTCTTCTTTTTTTATTTCAGAATATTACAGGGGCACAAATGTTTTGGTTACATAAATTGCCTTTGCACCACCAGAGTCACAACTATAAGCGTACCCATTCCCCAGATAGGGTACGCTGCACCCAGTAGGTGTGAACTTACCCATCCCTTCCTCCCCCTCCCACCTGCCCAACACCTGATGAATGTTACTTCCATATGTGCATATGTGTTGGTCAATTAGTACCAATTTAATGGTGAGTAAATGTGGTATTTGTTTTTCTATTCTTGTGATACTTTACTTAGAAGAATAGGCTCTAGCACCATCCAGGATAATACAAAAGGTATTAGTTCACCATTTTTTATGGCTGAGTAGTACTCCATGGTATATATACACATTTTATTAATCCACTCATGTATTGATGAGCACTTGGGTTGTTTCTGCATCTTTGCAATTGTGAATTGTGCTGCTATAAATATTTGACTGCAGATGTGTTTTTTGTAGAATTACTTTTTCTCCTTTGGGGAGATACCCAGTAGTGGGATTGCTGGATCGAATGGTAGGTCTACTTTTAGTTATTTGAACATCTCCATACTACTTTCCCTGGAGTTAGGTGATATCTCACTGTGGGTTTTTGTTTTTGTTTTTGTTTTGTTTTGTTTTGTTTTTTTGAGACAGAGTCTTGCTTTGTTAACTGGGCTAGAGTGCCGTGGTGTCAGCCTAGCTCACAGCAACCTCACACTCCTGGGCTCAAGCAATCCTCCTGCCTCAGCCTCCCGAGTAGCTGGGATTACAGGCATGCGCCACCATGCCTGGCTAATTTTTTCTTTCATTTTTAGTTGACTGGCTAATTTTTTCTATTTTTAGTAGAGACAGGTCTCTCTCTTGCTCAGGCTAGTCTCAAATTCCTGAGCTCAAGCAATCCTCTTGCCTTGGCCTCCCAGAGTGCTAGGATTACAGGTGTGAGCCACCGCACCCAGCCAGTCTGTCTTCTTTTGAAAAGTTTTTGTTCATGTTCTTTGCATACTTTTTAATGGGGTTGTTTGATTTTTTCTTACTGATTTTCCTGAGTTTTTTATAGATTCTAGTTATCAGCCCTTTATCAAATGTGTAGCATATGAATATTTTCTCCTACTCTGTAGGTTGTCTGTTCACTCTAATGATTATTTCCTTGGTTGTACAGAAGCTTTTTAATTTGACCAGGTCCCACTTATTTTTGTTGTTGCTCTGATGCAAATCAAAACCACAATGAGATATCACTTAACTCCAGTGAGAATGGCTTTTATCAAAAAGTCCCCAAACAGTATATGTTGGTGTAGATGCAGAGACATGGGAACAGTCATACACTGTTGGTGGGACTGCAAACTAGTACAGCCTCTGTGGAAACTAATTTGGAGATACCCTCTTAGAAGGTGCCAACTAACAGCTCTGGCAGGTAAAGAAATGGATACAGAAGTGAAGAAGATCAAATTCGTGGATCCAGCAGAGAGCAGTCCTGTAAAAGATACCACCAAAGTAGCTTTAAGGAAAGAAATCTCGGCGACAAAAGTTGAGAGAACACAACAGGCCCATGTGGGACACCCTAGGAGAAAATCTCCAGATGTGCTTGCTATCCTCAGCACCTCCATGCAGTGAGTTTCCTTATTTGAAGAACAGTTTTTCTTAAGCAAAGATGCTGTACACTTGCATGAGATTTAGGCTGATAATCTAATGCCTATATATATATATCATTCACATATATATGCATGTATGTGTACATATGCAAAGCAGTGCCTGGAACATTGTGATGTCACCTAACATCGTTGTTACACTCATCCTGAGGGAAGAAGGGCACAACTGCAAATATCTCCATTAAAACACTCATATTTAAGGACCCTACTTACTCTTTTTGATATACAGGCTTTTGAAGATAGATAAGGGAATGCTTGGCATTTTTCATCTCAAATAAAGCAAAAGTAAGTTTTAATTGTGTTTTAATATGGGGCTTGGCCTGTGGTTTTCAGTCCAGAGGAAAGAGAGAAAGAGAGAGAGAGTATGTGGGGTGAGGGGAAGGGAGACAGAAAGAGAGGGAAATATTTTCAGCTTGATCATTCCCCCTCACCCCAGAATTGGCTGTGGCTAAGGCCCCACTCTTCTCATCCCCAAACATCAAATGACTAACACTTTCTCTGGGGCTCAAGACAGTTCAGATAAATGATGGCTGGAGGCAGTACGGGGAATGCATACCTGTAAGTTTTTTGCCCTTACAGTTGATGGCATGTGTGCATACCTTTAACCTATAACTTTCTCTTAGTCTTGAATGTGCATTTCACTGTGATCAATAGACCCCCAAAATGGCCTAGCACAGAGCAAGCCAAAGGCCTCTTCCCCATCCCAAGTTTGACAAATACTTGAGTAAAACCTGTCTGACAGTTCCCAAGGAGCTGTGGGGCACTGGGAAGTTTTCACTGAGGAGTGTTACTGGCCTGCCCTCCTTGTCGTGCCAGTAAATTGCAATCAGCTTTCTAGGCTGGGGTGGGAAGAATCCTGATTCATAGCATTTGCCCATGTGTGTGGTTTAAATACTTCCACCATGACCAATTGCAAGGTACCCATGGCTCCCCAAATTCCCCCAAATTTAATAATCATCTCTCACTGAGTCAGAATCAGCTGGCACAAACCACTGAATCTACTCTTATTTGCCTGTGGCAAAAGAAAATGTAACTGTTGCCTAAGTATCCCCCCACCCTTTTTCAACAAAATGTCCTTTTTCCATCATGATCATTGCGTACGCAAGGGTCAGCCAATTGTCCAGTAGCAGTATTTACATAGAGCTCAAACGAGGAGTAGGGAGACTCGTGAACAGGCCTTCATCTTGCCAATTTCTTCTGATTTATTAAATGAAATGTTACACATGCCATAATTTGGCCAGTAGCTATAGTTTCAAATAGACTCTCAAAATTCATGTATTTGAGGCTTGTTTTTTTTTTTGTTTTGTTTTGTTTTTTGAGACAGTCTCACTCTGTTGCCTGGGCTAAAGTGTCAGCCTAGCTCACAGCAACCTCAAACTCCTGGGTTCAAACAATCCTTCTGCCTCAGCCTCCCAAGTAGCTGGGACTACAGGCATGTGCCACTATGCCTGGCTATATATATATATATATATATATATATATATATATATATATATTTTTTTTTTTTTTAGTTGTCCAGCTAATTTCTTTCTATTTTTAGTAGAGACGGGGTCTCACTCTTGCTCAGGCTGGTCTCAAACTCCTGAGCTCAAACAATCCATCTGCCTCAGCCTCCCAGAGTGCTAGGGTTACAGGTGTGAGCCACCACAGCCAGCCTGAGGCTTGCTCTGTCTTCTTTTGTCAGAGGCACAGAAAAGTAACGTGAGAATGTGTCTTTGGGGTGGACAAAGGGGCACACATGAAAACACAGAGGGAAGACCCAAGCCCCACACCTGCCTCCACCTTGTGGCTTGCTCATCCTCTTCCTCTTTTCAACTGGTACAGGAGGACAAGAGAGAGAAGGGGATCTGGAGAACCTATTGTTGTATATAAACAGCTTTTTTTTCTTTTTGATAATCCTAACAAAAGAGGAAATTCTGTTCTTCCAAACTGGGAACCCAGTATTCTTGAGTCAACATTTATTCTCATCTTTCCATTAAAAAAACAGGGGAGCAGTTTCTTGGCTTAATCTTTTGCCCAGGTGACTGTGAATTTTTGTTTCCTTTCCTTTCTCTACTTTTTAGAGCCATGACCAACCTGTTCTTGACCAATTAATAGAGAAGTTTGAGGGAGGCAGGGCAGTGACCTCATTTGCTCATCAGTATTGATCGACTTCAGCTTGTTCTCTTGTCTTTCTTATGCCCTCTGAGTATTCGGGGCTGGCAACGTGGCCTTTCAGTCCTGCAGGCTTACAGACACCATCATCATTAATCTGATACCTAAAATGCCACTCGTGCTCCCAATTACTTTTTATTCATGTAGTGATGGACACAGAACATCAGAGTTGAAAAGATGTGTTAAGGAAATTATTAAGCAAGAGAATTTGCCTGACACACTCCCATGCTGACAGTTACACACACCACACTGGAGCCATGCAAAGCATTTGGATTGTTTCTACCTGGTAACCAGAATTTTTTTTTCAAAAAGCCTTGAATCTGATGTGTCAAGATCCATTCTTCTCCCCTGGTATGTTTGCAAGCAGGTAGAACAGATGCCCATCCAACGTGAACAAAGAGAATGAAGTCAGAGTCCCCCACTCCCACCCCAGAAGAATGCAGGCAAAAAAAACAAGAAAGAAAAGGAAACACTTTGCTACTGCCATTTCTTTAGAAAATCTTCAGGGAGTATAGACTTAGAGAAAGTACTTGAAAAGTTTAATAAATTCAGAAATGGATTTATGAGAGATGACAATCAGATATCTTAGCTTATCTATTTGAGACCAAACTCTGTCATTGGGGACGGGTTCGGAGTTCCCACGGATACCACCTCCTGCAACACACACGGCAGGCAGAGGACCTCTGGCCAGCTTTGCCACTTTCTGATTAATGCCCTAAGAAAAGAAAACATCTCTCCTTGGAACAACTTCATCATTGCCTTCCTTTTTGAAGGGTTTATCAAAGCAAACGAAGCAAAACCACTTCCGGTTCATCACATCAAAGGTGATCTGAACAAAAAAAGAGGGAAAACACAGTTCATAGGCTGTACCTTTGCAGGCCCTCCTGAAACAACCTGACTCTTCCTGTGTACTTTTTCACCCACTGCTGCCAACTAGGGAACTTTGCTCTGGCCGGGCCAGACTTCTCCAATTTCTCTAAATACACCCTGGAATTAGAGTTCACACTGTTCCCTCCCAAACTCCTGCTGATAATGCCCTTCTGTGAGCTGGTTTGCACCTAACACCTGTCTCACCCAAGATGCTCACCTGATGTCCCACCATTCATGAAGCCCTCCTTTATCTTCTCCTGATCTGAACATCTCTGTATCCCACATAGTTTTTTGTCTCCTAGGATTTCACCTCTTGCCATTCCCCCTCAGTTTTCCAGCCTTTTTGTGAGAATCTCTAGGTCAGAAACCAGATTGTAATTTCACTATATTTTTATATTCCCAAGAACCTAGCAAAAGGTTGGGTTCCTAAGAAAAATGCTCAGCAAATATTCCTGAAGTAGGGAGAAGAAAACACTGAGGGTCAGGGAGGTTAAAAACTTTGCCCGAGGATGGAAAGTTAAAAAATTATAGGTCCAGTATTCAAATTTATATTCTCCAAATCATAAGTCCCTTGGGTTTTTTCCCCCTATATAAGGCATCAGATTTATTTTTGAAATTCTCAAAACTCAATGAATCAATATTAGTTGGTTTAGGCAGTTTGACTAAGTAACAATACTAATAGTTTTCCTTTATTGAAAAGCTGATATATATCAGCACTGTGCAAAATCCCTACAGCTATTGTCTCCATCTTTCTTAAAAACCACAAACCTCACCTGCTTCAGGTATGACTGGCTCAGCCCTTAGTTACACATGGGAGTTCCCCAGGTTACAGAAAGGATGCTGTTCCTAAGACTTTTTAAATTCCTTTTGGGCTCAGCTACATACAGTCCATTTTATTATACCTGTTTGACATAAAATGAGTTGAGACTTTTAGATGACAATCAGGTCAAGAAGAGAAACAAACATGATAGATAAATTCTTACAGAGTGAATGAAGGAATGAATGGGAGGATGTCTTAAAGAAGAAGGGCCATTGGTCAGCCCCAGATTTCCCTGTCTAAGGTACTATCTTCTCTGTTTTTCCAAGGAGAATGGCTTTTTCATTCCTAAGAAGGGCAGAATTGGAGAAAATGGGTTTAGACACTTGGGCTAACCATGCAGAAGAAAACCTCTATTTCAGAAAAGGGAGGCTCCATAATATCCTCTATGAACATCTGAATTTTCTCTGCTCATTATATTGAAAGATATATGCATTATGAAGATCATTTCATAATCTTGATTTAGCTTTACCCAAGGGCAGGAGCTGGACTCCATGACCTTTGGAAGCACTGCCAGTTCTGCTTAGCTTATTGCAACGAGCACTAGAGTGCAGTGGAAGGGGCATGAGCTTCCTGGGTTCAAATCTCGGTTGTGTAAGCTTTAGTGAGTTATTTAACATCCCAGGGCACAGGTCTCCCCCTCTACAAGTGGGGAATGATAACACCTACTGTGCTATATAACACTGAGAGATGATATTCATAAAGTGCTGGATCCATAGAATCCATTCACTAATTGGTGGTGGTTCATACTAGTGCTGTTTATTAACATGACAAAGATAAAATATTGTTGCTTCTAGCCCCTTGACTAGCTTGGACAAGAAAGCAAGCTAACTGGGCTTAGCATTACCTCCTTCCCTGTGGCAATTATGTTGGTTATAATGCTCAGAAAATGGTCCAGGGGAGATGAGATCTCTGGGTGACAAGTGAGGTGTCCTGGCTACCAACTCTGAGTACCACCAGAGGTGACTTCATCTCAGCTCATTCTCCCGCTTTTCTCAGCCTCACTGCCCTTTCAGTTTCCCCTAGATCACTTTTTAGTGAATAAATTCAATGTCATGTTACTAATCTTAAAATCTCTTTTCTAATTCCAGAAGGTGAAAAAGGACAGAGTCCAACTTTCTAGGCTGGAAATATAAAAAGAAACTGAATTCATTTACTGCCTCTAAATAGCTTCTGTGTAACAACCAAGCCACCTCTAATTAAGTATAAAATGATGATCTCCTATGAGCGGTGCTTTATTGATTATACTCATCTCAGGACTAATCAATCATTCTAGTTAGTGTTTCTGTTGCAGCCTGGAACTGATGAGTCAGGCCTCATAATGCTTCAAAAGGTGTGCATGAATGCTCAGAATGTAAGCTGGGAGGTTTACTAACCACAGCCAAAGGTTACTCCAGAGGTCTCTGATAGATTCCTCTGTGTCTCAGTGAGGACCAAGTTACAGGGCCAGCAAAATTCTGGTCTGGACATAAGGAATTTTGGGTTCCTGGACTCAAAAGGAAGAAGTCCAAATGAGTTCTTCCTCAGATTTTACTAACGTTCTCAGACTCTGGAGAATTAGGGTATCAATTACATATAGCTGCATGAGCCACCCAAAAGCTAGTGACTGAATATAACCATTGATTTAGCTCATGATTCTATAAATGGACAATTTGGTCTGGGCTCAGCTGGCTGGTTCTTCTATAATACTTGCCTCAGCTGGGCTTACTCATACATATGAAGTCAGCTGCCATCTCAGCTGGTTGTTGGTGGCTGTAGGATGACCTTTGCCGAGACAGCTCATCTCTTTCTCCATGTGTCTCTCCTCCTGACCAGCAGGTTAACCCAGTCTTGTTCATATAACTGCTTGATAGGGCTCCAAGAGCCACTAGAGAGAACAAGTGCTAAGGCACACATACTTCCCAAGTCTCAATTTGCATCATATTTGCTCCTCCTGTTCCATTAGCCAAAGCCAGTGGCATGGCCAAACCTAGCATCAGTGTAAGACAGAACTACCCAAGTGCATGGCTACACAGAGGTGTGAAGAAATCAGAGTTGATTACTGCAACAACCTACCGCAATTTATGACCATGATTTTCTAGCATAGTTTAAGCCTGCCCACACTCTTTCATGTTAGCTCATTTTTGTGGAACTTGAATTTGAGTTCCTACTTATTTTCATCAAAATACCACCTCTTGATGGCCTACCATGTACTAGCATTATTAGAGAAGCATGTTATGTGTCATATGATCTAGATAATAATCTTACAGGGCAGGTATTTTTGGCTCCATTTTACAACGAGGGAAATGAGGCTCAGGCAGTGAAGTGACTAGCCTAAGGTTGCCTGTCTTCCCTAAATAGCAGGGCTGAGATTTGAAACTAATGTCATCCAAAGCCAAATTTCAGGCTCTTAACAATCTATTACACAACTGCCCCTTCCCATAAACCATTTATTGGCTTTTTAAAAATGATTTGGAAGATCTTTTTAATTACGAAGCATCAGATAATTTATTCAAAAGGATGGTAATTCCGAACGCATACATTGCCATAGGCAGATGTATCTCCTTCGAAGAGAAGATTCTGCCTCAAGGGTCAGAGAAGCTCAGCAGTGAAGACAATAGAAAGGCCATGTTCTGCCCTCAGTACTTTTCTGAAATGGGGCAGGTGAGCCAGGGAGAGCCTTGGAGGCTGTTCTTTGGATCTTCGGCTAGCATTCAGGGCTACTACAGGCCTGCCTGAGTAGGCAGCAGGCAGTCCAAAAGCAGAAAAAAGAGAGTTGTTCTCCCATGTTCTAGTTATCAAAGCCAGCCTCTTAAAGTTTCTTTGCCTCACAGACAACTTAGGAGAGCTGTGATTGGCAAAGAGCTTGGAAGGTGAAGGTTCCCTAAGAATACTCAGGGTTCTTAGATGAGAACCCTAAAGGCAAGAACCCCAGATTCTCAACTGCCATGTTCCATCTGCAGAAAGCAGATGCCTCCCTTCAAGGTGAGCCCTTTAGATCTCTCTTCTTTGCTCCGGTCCTAGCAGTAGCTGGAGGAATTACAAGCCACATATTTTTATAACAACAAGAGTCCAGAAAGTAAGACTGGCTGGATCTGTGGGAAATGAGCAGAGACTAGAAGCCGAAGAAGTTTTCTGCCCTAATTCATTGCACTGACAAGGAGACTTTGATTAGTGCATTGCAGCGTGTAAGGTGTTTGGCTTACAGCATCTTATTATACTTTTATTACAGCCCTGGAAGAAAGGTCGGGAAGGGACAACGATCTTCTTTTGCAGATGAAGGCTCTGAGCTCAGTGGGTAACTTGCCCAGAATAACTCAATGATTGAGTGGCTTGGATAAGAACCATATCCCGGTCTTCTGGCATTATGGTTTATGTTCTATTTTGCTTTGAATGTTCTCTTGCGATTAGCCTTCTTTGGATACCTCTGATTCCTGAAAAATTGGAGGAAATGTATGTTTCTGTAATTCTAAGCATGGCATCATCTGTCTTCCCACTTCAGTTTCTGCAGTCACAAATAAGACCCCCAGAATGATTCCTTGTGTGGCTTCTGTGGTCAATATGGGACATATGAGAATCAACACAGCAATGACCCCTTGCTTCTATTTTCATGAATACTGTTGAATACGTCTCAAAGAATAAATTATTGAACAAATTGGCCTGAAGCAGAGATTCAGTAAGAATTATTTAGGTTCTCATTGATTTATTCCCAAGGCTATAAAGTCCTGTGGCTCAAAAAATCTCTAGTTGCCCTTGTGTGTACATTGGAAAAGAACCCCATTCTTCAGCATGGTCCCCAAGATCTGCCACCATTTATCATGCAGTTTTTTTCCTTTACCCTACATCTTCAGCTTTGAGGAACTGGTCATTCCAGAGTCCCCCTCAACTCCCCTTGATTTGAGATACACTTCCCATTCGGAATTCCCTGTATCCTATTCTTGGGGAGATCCTATCCACTCTCTCAGGGCAACTTAGAACAAAACCTGCTCTCTCTGTCTTCCTGAAGCAGTCCATGGCAACTCTACCATTCTTGTGGCTCAAGTAAAACATCCTGGAATCATCTTGGACTGTTTCATCCCATACCCCCTTATCCATCCAGTCCATCAACAAACCATGTGGCTCTACCTGACAGCTCAGCCATTTTCATCACCTACGCGTACTGTCTGGTCCAAAGATAAAGTCCTTTTAGTATTTACTATATAGCATGATCATATGCCATGCTTTGTGGTCATTATTTTTACTACACTGGGTCCTCTTTGAGGACAGAGATCATCATTTATATATCTTCATATAATAATGACACCACTTCATGTTTGAATGGTAATTTGCAGTTCACAAACATTTATATTCTCATGTGTTGCTCCCTAGTATTTCACAGATGAAGAAAGAGGCTCAGAGAGGTTACCCATAAAGAACAAGGCACAGATCTTCTGTGTGAGAGAGCCAGGCTTTAGGATTTGAAATTTACTGCCTTGTACCCAGCAGGCAGTCATTAAACAGTCACCGAAAAATGTGCCTTTACCCTTTTCAAATGAGAGTATCAGAAAGCAGGAGGGCCTATAATGTAAGCAGAGTTGAAACCTGCACCTATTCAGATGTATATTCCCCAAGTGTGCTCCAGGGCAATTTATTAATTTAATTAACATGGTGACCAATCAAGATATTTCCCACAGTTTTATTTGCCTTTGTACCGACTCTTCAAAAGGAGATAAAGAATTTTTTTCACCCTTTGGAGTATATATAATAGCCCCAAACTGAAAACAATAAAAATTTCCATCAGCAGAACAGATAAATAAATTGTATATAGTCATACAACAAAATCCTACAAAGCAACAATAATAAATATAAATTAACTACTGCTACAGGCAACAACATGGATGAATCTCATATACATGATGTTGAAGGAACAAAGCAAGACTCAGAGGAACATGTATTGTATGATTTTATTCACAGGAAGTCCAAGAACGGGAAAAGCAAATACTGTATATTGCGATAGATGTCAAAATAGTGGTTATTTCTGGATAGGTGGAGAGAGTGAGTTTTGATTATGAAAAGCTACAAGGGAACATTCTGAGGTGCTGGCAATATTCCATATCAAGGTTCAGCAAGCTATGGTCATAAGCCAAATATGACCCACCACCTTAATTTGTAAATAAAGTTTTATTAGAACACAGCCACAGTCATTCACTTACATACGACCTGTGAATGCTTTTGTGTTGCGGTAGCAGAGCTGAGTGTTGTAACAGATATTGCATGCCTACAAAGCCTAAATTATTTACTTTCTGGCCCTGGACAGAAAATGTCTGTTGACGTCTGTTCCATACCATGATCTGGCGGTATGGTTACATGCATGTTATGTATGAAAAATTTCATCAAACCATATACTTTCAATTACTACACTAAACACAAGGGAAAGAAGGCAGGCAGGAAGGCAAGAGGCAGGAAGGCAGGAAGGAAGGAAGAAAAGAGGGAGAGAAGAAAGGAGGGAGAAATGGATCTTTAAAATTTAGAAATGTGTCCTAGAACAAGTCATTTGTAAAGGTCACGCCATGGGCCGGGCGTGGTGCTCACGCCTGTAATCCTAGCACTGTGGAAGGCCAAGGTGGGAGGATCGTTTGAGCTCAGGAGTTTAAGACTAGCCTGAGCAAGAGTGAAACCCTGTCTCTACTAAAAAAAGAAAGAAATTAGCTGGACAACTAAAAAAAAAAAAATATATATATATATATATTATCCGGGCATGGTGGCGCATGACTATAGTCCCAGCTACTCAGGAGGCTGAGGCAGGAGGATTGCTTGAGCCCAGGAGTTTGAGGTTGCTGTGAGCTAGGCTGATGCCACGGCACTCTAGTCTGGGCAACAGAGTGAGACTCTATCTCCAAAAAAAACAAAAAAAAGTCACACCATATATCACACTAGTGAATAGAAATAGATACACCCGCCTTGGGCTATAAGGAAGAGGGAGGTAATGTTATTTTCCAAATAGGTTCATTCAAACAAAACTTTGCAACCTATTTGGGGTCATAGACACTTGGGGTACAACCCAAGTTTGAAACCTTACTCTCCTACTTCCTCAGTGTATGACCTTAAACACATCACTTAATGTCACCAGCCCTCAATTTCCTATCTGTAAAATGGGTGTAATATGACACCTACCTCAGTGGGTTATTGTAAGAATTAAATAGCATAAATGTCTGGAAAGTGCTTAGGACAGTACCTGGAAAAAAGGAAAAAACTCTCAGAAAAAGCCACAGACGCTCTCACCAGAAAAATACACTCACTCACATTCCCAGACTGTGAAACAAATAGTAGGAGTGTCGAGGCTGCCCCTTCAGCCCACAGCGGGCCCGAGTTCTCGCTGTCCAGGCGTCACAGAGGCCTGGCAGGATGTGTGCCGGCTGCAAAGATGCTCGAGGCTGGCACGCAGGGTCCCTCGCCCCACCCGCGACAGCCCTGCGGGGGCCTCTGCCAGCCGGGTAGCAAACTGCCATCTCGTTACACTGGCTTCCACGCTGATTTGCCAGGTGACGGGGCCCAGGGAGTGATGCAGGGCTAGGGCCGAATGGCACCTGCCGTGGGATGACGCCAGTCCTCCACCTGGAGCTGTGTCCTCGAGTGGCAGCTGCCTCCGAGCGTGCAGACGCAGGCAGCAAAGCCCACGGCAGCAAGGCTGAGTCTGGGGCAGCTGGGACAGAGGCTCCTCAAATCCATTCATCTCTACCGCCTTCCGCGAGCGTTTGTCATTTGCAGGAGTGCAGCTAGCCTCCCCGAAGGCGGTCACACACCGGACAGCTAGCTGGGGAGGCGCCAGCCTGGTCTCCAGCAGACAGGTGCAGTGACGCATTCCTCTGTGTGGGCGTGCGGACTTTCTCCACACCCGCGCGGGGAAGGCGTGAGCAGATGCCAGCCGGCGCCCGCCCTGGCGGGGGATGCATGTTGGATGTTCCCTGGCACTGCAGGAAATGTGTGTCGGATGAGGCCTCCCAGGGATCTGGCAGAGGGCCTGCATCAGGTGCTCCGGAAGGGCTAGGAACCAGAGGAACCATTGCCAGCTGTAGGGGGAGCTGGGGGGAGCTTTGTGATTTGCCTGTGAAGGACAAAACAGTCTCTCTCCTTCGTACTGTTTCTCCAGCAGGAAGACATTCTGGATTCTTTACTGCTTTCCTGCTGCTTTCTTCATGTGGAAGGCATAGGAATCAGACAAACCTTACCATCCTGCAACTATTTTTTCTAAATAAGCGTCATCATTCTTTTTCTGTTTGGTTTTTGAGATTCTTACAAAAGTCATTGGCTGCTCAGGGATCTGCTTACAGATTCATTCAGGCTGTTGGCAGAATTTATTTCCTTGCAGCCATAAAACAGGCTGTTGGCCAAAGGCCACCCTCTGCTCCTAGAGGCCTGCTGCCGTGCTGTGCCCTGTGGCCCTCCCCACAGACCACGTTGTACGACACGGGAGCTTGCCTCTTCAAAGCCGGCAAAGGAGGAAAAGTGAAAAAGAACAAGTCTAGTGTGTCAGGTATACCTCAGTGAAGCTGAATAAAATTTTTAACCTCAAAAAAAAAAAAAAAGAAGAAAAAAAAAGAAAACGTCTACAAGCAAGACAGACTTTTACATAATGTAACATCCCCAGAAGTGACATCCCATCAGTTTTCCATATTCTATTGATTAGAAGCAAGTCACAGGCCCCATCCACATCCCAGAAGAGGGAATTAAACAAAGACTTGAATATTAGGAGGCAGGAATCACGGGGGCCACCTTAAAGTCTGTTCATCACAGAGGACAAAAAGAAAAGGCCCAACTTTGGTAGATATGGGGGTTAAAAGGAAGAGATCAGATACTCATACTCTTGAGACCCAGAAGAAGACCAATGCACCTGAAATTGTAGGTTAGAAAATGAAATATCTTTAATGTACAAAGCTCTTAGAGTTTACATTGCAACTTTGTGTGTCATTTAATATTCCTACACATCCTGCAATGGGACTTCATTTGACAGGAGAAAAATTCTGAGAGATTAAGAAACTTTCCCAAGGTTATCAGCTGATTGATGACTGAGCCAGAATTGTTCTGCACGACTCCTGATCCCAAAGCCCATGTACTTCTGTGGTTAGGTGAAAAGGTGGATGAATTGAGAGGGATTGTCAGCAGGAATGATGGAGGAAGGACCTCTAAAAATCCTCTCCTGCTTAAAGGCAATGAGAACACTGATAAAAAAATTGTTAAAATAAATGTTTCATAACTCTAAAAATTAACCAAAATTATGCAACAATTGGGAGAGTATTCAAAACAAGGTTCTCAACCTCAGTAAGAACAGAGTGTCGTGGTGTTTTAACTTGTCCTATACCCATCCTCATCTCCCTAGATCCATGGTAACCTTGAAAACCAACAGCCCCACAATCCTGGTGAAAACCAGCATCCTAGAAGTCACTGGAGGGGGCAGAATAAGATTGGAGTTCCTCTAAATTCCCATTCTCTTATGATTGTCATTATCAGACCTTTCTAGTGTTCCCTAAAAAAATCCCTCTCTCAAGATTTGTCTTTGTTTGACTAGACTCAGAGCTCACTTAGTGCAAATAGACTTACATGGCAGTGTATGTTGGAAACAGTGGCAATTGCTTAACATCACCACTACCTGCAGTGGTGACAACAGTTGGAGCAAACAGCAAGTTGATCAAAACTGAAAAGGAAAAGCTAGAGAATGAGATGTCTGAAGGACTTTGGAAAGATCCAACATGTTCCTGGAAATCTAGGCAGCCACATGCATGCATAGTGATGTGTATATTACCAGGAAAGACCTGAGAAGACCCTGAACTCTCACCTCTAACTGACCTTGAGGCTCCACACAAGCCAGAAGTAAGGCAAAATTGAGAACAATGTGACAAAGCATTAGAAATGTGCCCCAACATGCACAAAGAGCCTATCGGCATAACCTGGAGACTTATTGGTTTTAAGAAAATCTCTCTAATCATTACTAAGGTAATAGAGCAGAAATTTCAGTGGCTATATGTAACACATACAAACTCTTTACATAATTAGTTCAAGAAAGTCATTAAATAAACAGCAGCAACAATAGTAACACAACAAACAGCAATGACAGCAAAGCTTTGAGATTGAGCAAACTGATCTACAATTACATTATAATATTCAGAATGTCCAGTTTGCAACAAAAAATTACAGATCATGCAAAGAAACAAATTATGATCCATTTACAAGAGAAATTAACAAAAACTGTTCCCTAGGAAGCACAGACATTGGACTTAACAAAGACATTAAATCAACTGTTTTAAGTATGCCTAAATAACTAAAAGAAACCATAGACAAAGAGGTAAAGGAAACCAACAGAATGATGTTTTAACAAATAAAAAATATGAATAAGGATATAGAAATTATAAAAAAGAACTAAACAGAAATTCTGGAGCTTAAAAGTTATAATAACCAGAATAAAAAATTCACTGGAAGTTGTCCACCGAAAATCTGAACAGGCAGAGAAAGAATCAGTGGACTCAAAGATAGATCAATTAAAATTTTACATTCTGATGAGCAGAAAGAAAAATATGAAGAAAATAAAGAGAAACTAAGAGAGCTGTGGGACACCATCTAGTATAGCAATATATTAATGATGAAAATTTCAGAAAGAAAAAACAGAGAGAAAGGAGCAGAAACAATATTCAAAGAAATAATGGATAAAAACTTCCTATATTTGATTCAAAATATTAACATACACATCTAAGAACCTCAGTGAACTCTAAGTATAATAAACTCAAAAGAAATCCATGCCTAGACACATTATAATCAAACTGTCAAAAGCCAAACACAAAAAGAGAATCTCAGAAACAAGAAAGAATGAGTCAACAAAAAGGGAGCAAGAGGAAGACAGTTCAGCAAGGAACGAAGGGGCCCAGAGAAATGAGGGCTGGCTGAAGGAGTGAAGGGCAACTTAGATTTGGGGAGGGTTGTAAGACTACCTATGAGAACTGTAGTACGGCATGAGCTGGGTGTCACTAGGCCCCCAGAAAATAATTGGCTTTGGTCTAATGCTTCTAAAGGCAGCTGACATGTCTTCATTTTGCAACTGATTAAGCCAAGTACATTTTCTTAGATAAATGACAGCTTTGGTGTGTTAAAATTAGGTACCGCTTTTGAAAGCTAGCTGCGTTAACTTAAAAAAAAAACAAAAACAGCTGTTTCTTTCCCCAAGTAATGTAATTACCAAATACTATCTGTTCCCATCTTAAGTATTATAAGATGATAAAAACAGGTAGTTTTGGTGATGCTGGCCAAATGGTGCACAGTAGATGAGAATGAAAAATCTCCAGGTTTAAGTGGAATAACAGCCGAGTGTTCCCATGTGCTAATGTCGCACACTTGTAAAAAAACAAAAACTTTGGAACTGGAAAATATATATTAGTGCACATTGACATGCTTCTTTGGGCAATGGTTTATTGTTTGTTTCCACAATTTGTACTTAAAGTGAAAAAGCATTTAAAACATAGACTTAACTGGCCATAGCAATGCTATTCTATTAAAAGATAACTAGAACTTGTGTTCATATTTAATTTATGTAAAGTTTGTAAAATTTACAATATTGTGCATAGTGGGTAGTCAGTAAATGGGAATGTAAAATGGTACAACTGCTGTGGATGAACGTTCTGGCTGTTCCTTCAAAGGTTAAAGGTAGAGTTACTACATAGCCCAACAATTTCATTCTTAGTAATATACACAAGAGAACTGAAAAGACATATCCACACAAAAACTTGCACAGAGATGTTCATATCAGCATTATTCATAATAGCCAGAAGTGGAAACAATCTAAACATCCATCAATTCATGTACAAATAAAATTTGGGACATTCAAACAATGGAATATTATTCAGCCATATAAAGGAATATATACTGATAAATTCTACAACATAGATAAACCTTGAAACCCCTGTACTAAGTGAAAAATTCAGACAAAAAGGCCACATATTATATGATTTCATTTATATGAATTGACTACGGTTGGCAAACCCCTACAGACATAAAATAGAGGGAGAATGAAAAGTGACTGCAAATGGGTACAGGGTTTCCTTGTGGGATGATGACAATGTTCTGGAATTAGATGATAGTCAATGTTGCAAACTTTGGGAATAACTGAAAACCACTGTATTGAATACTTCAAAAGGGTGAATTCTTTGGTATGTGAATTATATCTTTATTTTTAAAAAGGTGATAAACTAATAAACAGGAAAGAATCTTAGAGTGTGGGAAATATATAATCATATAAATATACATGCTGATAATTAGCATTAGGATCTTTTCTGAAATTGCTGACAAAAATTTGCCCGCATAGGCCATAAATACACAAAATTCTATTCACAAATGGTCTATGCAGGCAAATATTTAATCAGCCATTTCAGAAAAGATCCTGATGCTAATAATAAACAGTATGTCTGAGTGGGATTATCAGATATCTCTAATTTTAAAAAACTACTTAAGAAACATATACATTTCTGGTTAGAGTATAAAATGATACAATCACTATTTGGCAGCCTTTTATAAAATTAAACAATATATATCTACCCTATGATCCAGCAATTTCACTCTTAAATATTTACCCCAAAGAAATGAAGGAATATGCTCACAAAAGAGTATTCAACAAAAGCCTTAGGTAAAATAACTTCAAACTGGAAACAATCCAAATGTCCAACAATAGTAGAATAAAGAAATTAATGGTATATTCAAACACTAGAATACTATTCAGCAATAAACAATGAATGAACTACTCACAATAAAACTTTAATTTTGCCGACATTATGTTGAGCCAAAGATGCCAGACTTAAGATGCTAGACACGGCAAAGGCACAGGCTATACTAATTTATGGTGATAGAAGTCAAAAACTGGTGGTTTCTGGGAGAGAAAGGAATCGAATGGAAAGAGACAGAAGTTAGCTCTTGGAGTAAAAAAATATATTTTCTTTCTCTTATGTTGAGTAGTGGCAATGTGATTGTATAGAATAATCCAAACTCATCAACTAAACACTATGATCTAGCACATTTTTTGGTATGAAATTTATATCTCAAAATAGAAGTTACAGGATTATAAATTATTGAGGTTTCTTAAAATCTCAGATAATTCTTATGTGCAACCACATTTAGAAGCACTAGGTTTTAACTAAGGACTCTTTTTTCCTTAGCGTTCAGGAATAGCCTGTACAGGAATTTCTATTCTCCAATATTTTTTTAATATTTCAAGGCTATAGCAATGGGCGCTCAATAGAATCAGCCTCCACAGCCTAAGGAAAACACTGTTTTAAAGAATTTAGTGGTATATTTAATTTATTTTATAATCACAAATCCAGCTCTCTTCTAAACTTTTAATTTCAACTATCTGTCTCCTCGGGCAAGAGACTGACTAAATTTTGTACCTATGCAATTTTTCTAAAATTCCTAGTGCAGGCAGAGACTATAGTTCCAAGACATGATTGATATTTTGGGGAGCACACTGTCACAGTCTCTGTGTTATGGCTGTTGTCGGTGCACTTAGAATAGAACATGAGGTTTATGTTTACAAACGTGGCAGAAGAGAACATCGAAGTGTCTCAGATAAAGCTGAAGGTCACGTTCATTTTGCGGAGAAGCTGGTGGTACTGTGCATGTACAGAAAAGCCCACTCTACATTAGGAAGCCCTGCATCCGCTGCAAGAGAGACCTTGTCAACAGAGGCTCACGGGGTGACCTGGCATATCTCAGACTTACCCTTGGAGGGAGAGAGATTGAAAGGCACTACTGATAAAGCACAGCCCTCAGATCATGGGGAACACTACACACCAAGAGAATGTAAAACCAACTCCGGAGCTCAAAGTGACCCCTGTGATCAAGAACGTTGGAAAACTGGAATGCAAGAGATTTTAAGGAAATGTGAGACATTGACCCTTAACTAATCCCAGAAGCAATTAACCAGACATTTTCACTCTTGGTTTTTTTCCCACTTGTAAAAAGAAATAGACATAAGGTTCAAGTATGAGGCCTTAGGATGGCAACTACTGAGTGATGTAAATGAATGAATTTTGCAACGATGGCGGTCAAGTCATTTTTTAATAAAAATGTTAATAACTTTAATCGAGGGCATACTATGTGGTAGGCACACAGTAAGCCTTTGATAAATGCTAGCTATTATCATTGAAAGGTGTCTGCCATGGTGCATAGTTGATACTCAGTAAATTTTTTTTGCTGCATTTTTCTTTCCCTTCCCTTCCTATGGCAGATTAAAATGGCCATAAAGTCTCTGCGGCTCTTCCCATTAAATGGTAGAGTCTATTCCCTTAAAGCGTGACCTTAGACTATCCTTTTATCTTGCTTTTATGTCATGCAACTTGGGGGTTTAGATCTCAAGTGGTCTTTCAGTGGTTGCTCTTCTCCTTTTGTAATGCTGCTGCCATGGGATGAAGCCCGAGATAGTCTGCTGGGGACATGTGGCCCAGCTGCAAGCCAGCACTAACTTGCTAGACACATGAGGGAGGGCGTCATAGGCCTTCCAGCCCCACTTGAGCCTCCAGATGACACCAGCAGCCACACAGTGACCTCAGGCCAGACTAGCAAAAGAACCTCTTAGAGGAGCATAGCCCAAAGAGCTGACTCACATAATGATAATTGTTGTTTTAGGCCACTCAATTTGGGTATGGTTTGTTATGTGGCAACAGATAACTGATTCTCCTTTCTTGTTCAATACCAGTGAGTTACCAGGCGATTCAAATTCATTAGAAAGAGTTGATAGCTAAGGGTTAGAGGACAGTGGGAAAAGCCAGAATTTTCTAACCAGAGAGATTCAAGTGCTTCCTAGCAGTTCTGGCAGGGCTGCTTTCACTGGAGCAATGGATGGATGTGTTTGCTTGGTTGTCTTAACAACAGAGTTAGATCCCCAGCTCAGTAACTTTCATCAATAGCTCTACAATTGCCCATTAATCCAACTGAAAAACAAAATGCAGAACTGGATGGAAAACAATCAATTTAATTACATTGTATAGACATAACATATAGATAAAAGCAGCTTAAAGGGCAAAATGTCAAATTATCTCCTAGCACCATAGAAAAATGTGCACTGTGCAATTTTTATGTTAACCAATTAAAAACTCAAGCCCAGTTAATCCTGAATCACTCAGCTGCCCGATCAATAATTATAGCAACAGTCTCATTTATCAAGGACTTACTATGCATCAGGCATCACTTAACTGCTTTATGTCTGATTAGCCCTCCCAACTAACAGAAAGATAGAGGTACTGTTTTGCCCATTTTACAGATTAGAAAACTAAGATGATGAACTAAGTGCTTCATTTAACTTACTTCTCAAGCTTTTATAACTAATGACTAGTTTAAGTTAAATACAAACAATTAGATTCTTTAATTAGAGCTCTTGACTACCCTGTAAATGCTTTGAACTATGGGTCCAGAATTAAGGCTTTCAGATTATTGGACAATAAAAACAAATCTCAGACTATATCCTCTATAAATAGGCTTAGAAATATACTCAAGGGAAACCCTTTTACCTGCCTCTATTAAAAGCCCTATGCTAAAGACAATTCCTTTGCTTCAAAGTCAGTCTGGTTGTTGGTGAGTCTCTGCCTCTAATACTCCTGACCTGGCTTCAGAGATGGAGGCTAGAACATGAAGGAAGCGGACCTCAAAAAGCCAGTCTGCAAGCTCATGGGAGACCCACTCCCCAAGATGAGACCCAACTCTACCCAGTGGATGCATCAGGAGATTCCAGGTGATGACTTTCCTTGGATCCTGGTTCTTTAAGGACTTGAAGGACTTATCTTACGGAGCAATGGTTCTTAATCTTAGCTGAATGTCAGAATTACAATTATCTGGGGATTCAACTGACTCATTCTTTTAATAATTCTTAATTAACCTGTTCCACTTTCCACTCTCAGTAACATCCTAGATCACAGTCTATAGATTGGTTGTCCATTGATTGAGAACCTATCTTTGGTGTTATAAGCTCTATCCTTGAAGGTAAAGAAAAAATGTAGCAGAAAACATGGCTATCTTTTGGGGTCATGCTATGTTCTGGAAGAGATGCACATTTCCTTGGGAGTAGCTGTGGGACTTACCAGAAATATATTGCACAAGACTGTACTAAACACTTCTTCTTACATCTCAACCTGCATCTATATATAATGTATGCTTAGCTTAAAGAACTAGTGAGTTCATACTATGTTAAAGAAACTGGAATTCATTACTGCCACTAAAAATTGATGGTCATTCTGTAGACCATATCCAGAAAATATTGTCTGCATCCAGCTCTAACTAGATCTCCTGTCATGGATCCACAATCTTCAGGAACACTTTGCTGCAGACCAAATTACAAGTTCTGCATTTTGCCATCTCCAGACCTAGAAACAAAACCTCACAACTGTACAAGCACCAATCCATACCAGGCAAGCATCCATATAACCTATACATCTTTGTCCATCACCTAAGTGCTAGTTAAGGGGCACTAAAGCTCCAGGCAAGACCCATTGCCCTACAGTCATTTTCCTGGTTGAAAACTCTCTATATGATTCCCTAAAATATCTAATGCCTGAGATTTAGGATGGTGCCTGGCATTTATGGCCACTTATGAAATTGTAAGCCAGAGTGTTTTCTCCATCTATCATCCTATCACCACACAGTGCCCAAAACATAGCAGACACTCCATAAATATTTATTGAATTAAATACTAGTGAATGACATACCACTGACCTCTCCACAAGCCAAACTTATGTTGTAATTGGCCAGGCACTGTGGCTCACACTTGTAATCCTAGCACTCTGGGAGGCCGAGGCTATGGATTGCTCAAGGTCAGGAGTTCAAAACCAGGCTGAGTGAGACCCCGTCTCTACTAAAAATAGAAAGAAACTAATTGACCAACTAAAAATATACATACAAACAATTAGCTGGGCATGGTGGCACATGCCTGTATTCCCAGCTGCTAGGGAGGCTGAGGCAGTAGGATCGCTTGAGCCCAGGAGATTGAGGTTGCTGTGAGCTAGGCTGACACTATGGCACTCACTCTAGCCTGAGCAACAAAGTGAGACTCTGTCTCAAAAAAAAAAAAAAAAAAAAATTATGGTGTAATCACCACGGTTCTGAACACTGCAATGGCCCCAGATACTTTATAAAATGGATTGCCCCTACTTCAAGTTTCCAGGTACAGTCCTCCACAGATTCCCAGATTAATTTCAGACTGTGGGCCCCTAATTCATATTGCAATTTCATCCAAACTTTTTATTTCTCAAAATCCAATACCAACCCCACCTTTCTGCCTTCATAAGCTGAGAAAATGAACCACACCTTAGAATGGCCCTTCATGATTATACCACTTTCCACAGAACATTTATGCCACCTTCCGGTATCACCCACTCATGAGCTCACTCTTGGTCTTCCCAAGACAGAGCCATTGTTTTGTGTAGATTTTACTACTCTGAGTTTTCATTGTCTCCATCTAAAAAACGAATTCAGGAACGTTAAAGATACTTCCCAAAAGCACTCCACCCATCTGTGGTGAGATCAGATCTAGAAACAAGATCTTTTGACTCCTGATCCAAAATCATCACTACTTTTGAGGATCACTTAAGAAATGTTAAAAATTAAAATATGTGGTTGGGCAGGGGGAAAGCCACACATATGGTGAATTCAGCTGTTATCTCCCTTCTATCCTAGAAGAACATTATTAACTATTGGCTCTACTACATATGACAACATGTAGGCTATCTCATAGCTGTTTTCCTTATATAAAGGAGAAAAAAAAGTTAAGTCAAGTATCCAGCTTGAGTACAGGAGAATAAACAAGTCCAAAATAGAAACAATCCATTTGATCAAAGCAGTTTTACCCTGGTGATCTTTCTCTTTTGTTTTATTTCCCTGGAAAATAAAAACAGCTGATATTTATTGAGTGCCTAACATATGCCAATCCCATTATAAGTATCTGAGATATGTGTACTCAATTTACCTTCAAAATAACCAAATGGGTTGGGTGCAATCATTAATTGATCTGAAATGTGGGGAAACTGAGGCATGGCATAGGTGGTTTAACTAACTTCATAAAGCTAATGCTGCAAATTAGTGTTGAAATTTGGATTCAAATTGAGGCTGTATGGGTATGGAGAGGTGACTTATGCTGATACTTCTTTGCCATATCCTATATAATATAAGGTCAAGGCATATGAATTTTAAGAGGCAGGATACATTGTTTGCCCTGGATGTATTTTGTGCTAGCAATATAGTCAAACACGAGATTTCCAAAGTTTCATGGCCCTCAGACATGAATCGTGGTGGCTTCCATCTGACAGAGCAGATTGCATTATCTTCCAGAAATATAATCTGTAACAGGTTTCCTGGAGAACAGGAGAGGAACCACAGATGCTCCCATCTTCTTCCTGCTGCCCACTTGGAATACATTCACTGGTGTCATCTTGTTCTGTGAACTTTTCAGCTTGGTCTATGACTGGGCACTCATTCTTTCCAGAATCAGCCCAAGGCCTACCGGGCACATCAGCCTTCCCATTACTCATTTCCTATCACTGTTAAGCTTCACTGCTAAAGCCAAAGTTAGTTCTGTTATTATTTGCTAAATATGTCTCTTGGTGACAAAGCCAAAGAGGAAAATGGCATCTTACTAAAGGGCAATTCTATAGCATAAGTTAGGGATTATTTTGAGAAATCATGGATTAAATATGGTGTGGTAGACTGAAAAACATAGTCACAATTTTGCAATTTTTCCAATCAAGGGGTGGAGTTCATTTCTCTACCCTTTTGATCTAGGATGTCCATTTGGCACACTATGGACATTAGTAAACGTGATACAAACTGAAGATTGAAGGCTATGCATTGAGGTTCTTCTTCTCTGGTTGTGCTTGAAATCTTGAGATCATCACGTAAATAAGCTTTAGCTAGCCTAACAACGATAAAACCACATGGAGGAAAACTCAGCCACCCCATCCAATAGCCACCAAACTGTCAGACATGCGAGTCCATCCTAGATAAACCAGCTGTCAGACAATCCACCAGCTGACCCCAGATTCGTCATGGAGCCCAGGAGAGGCCAACCAGCTGGCCCAATCAAGAAAAACATCCCAGCCAACCCACAGAATTATGGGCTAAATAAAATGTTTAATATTTTAAGCCACTATGTTTTGGGGTACTTGGTTAAACAGTAAAAGCTGACACACTTGGCAAGCCATAGTAAGGTAGTTTAAAAATTAAAAAAATTAATTTAAAAATTAAAAAAAAAATTCTGATTTTACATGTAAGGAGATTGGAAGTTACCACTTCATCCTAACAACAAGTCAAAAGCTGAACAGATTGCAAAATTAACTCTTCTTGGATCCATAAGAGAGCTGAGGACACATGGCAAAAATCACTGAACCTGAGAGAAGAGAGACAGGTGAAAACAGGAAATCAAAACGTATGGGGCAGAGACTCATAGGCAGAAACCATCCCAGAACCAGTCCCAGGGTAAGAAAACTGGAAGTGTCATAGACAAATTGCTGGAGGCTCTATGTGGACAAATCTGAGAGTTAAAGAACTTCTTAGTGGTCTAATCACCAGATCCCCCATGCTTTTGTGAGTTTTACCTCCAGGAGTTCAGCCAGGTTCTCGCGGTAAACATCCGAAAAAATTTTTCTCATGCTTCTGGCAAGAAAAAGGGAAAAGGAATGATTTTGAAACATACCAGAACACTCCGTTTTCCTCAAGGCCTGCCCTCAGGAGAAACTGTTTAACCAGAGCTTAAAATGCTGGGGTTTTGTCAGAGCCTAACTGATCCGTGGGAGCAACTATGCTAAAGGCAGTAAAGGATAAAGTAGACAGCATGCAAGAACAGATGGGCAATGTAAGCAGAGAGATGGGAATTTTAAGAAGGAGACAAAAGAAATGCTAGAAATCAAAGAAAAAAACTATAATAGATATGAAGAGTGTCTTTAATGGGCTTACCAGTGGGGTGGATGTGGCTCAAGAGAGAATCTCAGAGCCTGAGAATATGCCAATAGAAACCTCCAAAAACTGGGAAGCATAGAGAAGAAAGATTGAAAGAAACAGAACAGAATATACAAGAACTGTGGGATGACTACAAAAGGTATAACACACACATAATGGGAACTCTAGAAGAAGAAAGAAAGAGAAGAAATATTTGAAATAATAAAGACTGAGAATTTCCCCAAATTAATATCAGACAACAAACCACAAATCCAATAACCTAAGAGAGCAGCAAGCAGGATAAATGCCAAAAAAGCTATATCTAGGCATATCATTTTCAAGTTACAGAAAATCAAAGATAAAGAAAAAATCCTAAAAGAAGTACAAAGAGAAAAAAAAACACTTTACCTATACAGGAATAAACAAAAACACTATATCAGATTGGTTCTCAGAAGCCATGCAAGCAAGAAAATAGTGGAGTGGCATATTTAAAGCATTAAGAGATAAAACCCACCAACCTAGAATTCCATATCTTATGAAATCATCCTTAAAAAAAAGTGAAGGAGAAATACTTTCTCAAACAAAAGTTGAGGGCATTTTGTTGCCAATAGATTTGCCTTGCAAGAAATGTTAAGGAACTTCTTTAGAGAAAATGGAAATAATTTAGGTCAGAAACCTGGATATATATAAAGAAAAGAAGAGCATTAAAGAATATGTGAAGGTAAAACTAAACTTTTATTTCCCTTATTCTTAATTGATCTAAGAGATAACAGTTTGTTCCAAATAATGATAGATACAACGTATTAGATTATATTTGCTTACCTATGTATGTGTGTGGATATATATCCTAAGAAGCATACACACACACACATTTATGTATGCTTACACATAAGTTAAAAGAATGCCAGCAATGATAAAAGTAATGGGAAAAATTAGGATTATTCTGTTATTATAAGGTACTCACACTACCTTTAAAGTGGTATGATTTTATTTGAAAGGAGGCTAATTGTTTCTGCGTATTGCATTACGAAGGTATTATTTGTCAAGACAGGATAGAATATATTGCACAGCTAGATTGATGTATTATTTCTAAATATTTAAGCATAGGTCATATGGGCCCCCATTTCCACTCTTGCCCAGGGCCCCACAGATGTTAGACAGGTTTGCTAACAGGTAGGTAGCAGCCAAAGAACACAGAGCCTTGCAGTCAGTCCTTCTCAGACTTTAATGTGCCTATGAATTACCCCAGGGATCTTGCAAACGTGCTGACTCCGATTCCCCATTTCCAACGCGCTCCCAGGAAATGGGCACGCGGTTAGTGTAGACGCCACACTGCAAGTATCAGGGTTGCAGCTTGTGTTAAGAAGTTGTGTTAAGAACTCTGGATTTAATCCAGAGTTATTAGACGTTCTTGAGGGGTTTCAAGGGACATATTTTCATTTTGAAAAGAGGACAGTAGCTGGGGTATGAAGTGTGGATGGAAGAGCAGAGGACCACGCTGACACTGTTGGGCAGGAAAGGAAGTAAACACATTTAGAGATAGTTAGAAGGTAAGACCCACAAGGTTTGTTGAATTGTATAAGGGAGGAAATGATACGGCCCCAGGAAGGACAAAGTTCAAAGAAGCGAATGGGTCAATAAATGAATTAATGAATTGCCCCACTGTCATGCTCTCAGCAAAGGTTTCAGAATAGCAGGAGGACTCCAGATAGCTTTAGTTGTATATGATTCCAGAGAATTGAGAGGCTTTTTTCCTGCCCCTTTGTAGATAATTGGAAGCTATATTCACCCAAATTACCTTTAATGTCCTTTTTTTTTTTCCCCACAGAAAGCTAAAATAATAAAAGTCATAGCAGTTATAATTATACCCATCTCAATTCATCTGCATTCCTTCTGCATTTAGTAAGGTCATCTGAGCAGTTTCTTCCTTTAATTAAATGGTTGTAATGGTCACATGTTCTTTTCAAAATGATTTCTCCAGTGCCCAAGTGATTAAACACAGAACTCTGTTCCTCCACGCTCTTCAGAGCCCAGGGCGTCCTGCAGGAAAATGCTCTCTCCCTGGGGGCTGCCCTCGCAAGAGAGGCTTCCTTGCATCTAGGTTGGGCTCTTGGAAATGTTTCCTGACTTCAGAGGGCCTTGCACTTGGCTTTGACCCATCAGGGGCAGAGTTCAAGGTCCTGCGTGGTTAATCACGCAGCTGCAGAAGTGCCCTGTCCCACGGGAGCAGTGCCTCCGGGGAACCGCAGTTCTCTGCAGCAGCATGTGACACGCTGGGATCCGATGCCTACGTGAGTTTGCTGCTCTGCTTAATCCCACCCCCACCTGCCCGCTCTCCAGCGTTCTGCTGTGACTCACAAAAGGCAAAAGAAGTAATACTGGCAGGAGCTTCCAGCCTAAATTCAGGCAAGGTGTCTTAAGCTCTCTCATAAATACCCAAGGAAAAACTTTAAATTTAAATGTGCAGCGCTCTCAGCCTCGTGTCTCCCTGATTTCCCATCCTCACACTGCGCGATGGCTCCAAAAATGGGTGGCTTGATTTGCATACATTTCGAGAGCATCTTTATCTTTTTTTATCCTTATTTATTGTCCTCTCCTTGTCCTACTTGCTGCTTTAGAACTCTGCATCAAATATTTATATGTCTTTATTTCCTGGCTGTAACCCACTTCATCCTTCCCTTCCACTGAGCTCTATGCTTTGTGAAAGCTGCCTCCTCCCACAACCCTCGTGCTTACCCACGCCCTTCCCCACAGTCAGAGCGTGAAACTGCCAGACACCGGTTTAATTCATGAGAGTCCTTGTTTCTCCCTCGTCCCACAGTATGCTCAGAAGGAGGCGTCCTTGTGCCCCATCCTCAGTGTTCGTGTTTTCTGGGCATGATGATTAACAGACAGGCCCAGGTGCTTGGTGCCCCCAGGCCCCTGATTCAGTGCGGCGCCTACAGGGGCAGAGCTGCGAGAAGGACACAGGCCTGGCGACACAGTAAGGAGCGCTGGGGCTTGTGGCAAGCTGGGGAGAACGCGTCCCCCCGAAAGAGGATAGCTGCTTCTTATGTCCAGCCAACCGTGGCATGCAGGAAGTGAACCCCACACCTTACAGTTTTTTTTTTTTTTTTTTTTTTTTTACCAGAAATCCAATTTTAATGTGAAATCTTCAGAATTGTGTCTTTAAGCTCAATGAAATAAAAAATAACGAGGAACTCGAACAGCACATCAGCCGGCCAGCAATTTATGGACGCTGGTGTCATTCTCTCCATGTCAAGCAGCCCACAAACATTGTCACTCCCAGGGATTTGGGAACATGCTGTGTTTCTCACTGCTGCTTCTCCCTCGCAAGTGACATTGAAAGGACATTGAAAGGAAGAGCAATTAGAAAGATTGTAACCTGAACATAACTGGGCAACCTCGAGATCTGTCTTTCCACCCAACAATAACAACAAAAATTGGCCTTTCCAAGCTTAAAGACTAGCAGTCATCTTTATTCTAGATTTCCTTAAAGGTGCAGCACAAGTGCGTTATCAAGGTCATAGAATTCTTAAAACTCATCTTTCAGGTCTCCCTTTTCTGCCCAGAGTTTCTCACTCAGCAGCTGCTAAGCATCACCCCACCTCTCTTGCTGCCTCGATGAATCCTGTAACATTCACGTCCCTCTTTAGGTAGCCCTCTGCTCAGCACAGGACTTGCCTATTTTGGGGAAAATACACTGCTTTTTTCTTTTTTCTCAAATAAGTCAGTCCTCCTGCCCCAGAATTGTTGCAAAAAAAAATCATCCACCTAAAATTAAGAGTCACGCTCATTACTCTGGTATTCTGATATCTCCCACACAACAATATACTCTCTGAAGAGTTTGTTACCACCCTGGAAAGTTTCATGATCACTCAAATCCCACAGGGTATTTGCTGCGATTGGGCACAGCACCCAGGGAATCTTTCTGGACTTGAGCTAATTCTTAAAGCTGGTTTGCTCAGTGATTAGTCATCTAATGATCAACTTGTCTAATATTTAATCCCTCTCTGAAGGCTTTCCATTTTCTGAAATCTATTTGACTTTTTAATCATTTTTAAATGAATTCGCCTAGAGCACTTCTGAATTGTTTTTATATTTTTAAATAGTAAATTTGTGCCCTTCTGTAAATCTGTCCTTGTGGGTGTCTTTTGCTATTTTTTGTGCATTTCAACACTTGAAGGCTATTTAGCCAACTTGTCCTAAAAACTTTTTTTTGTTTTACTTGATGCTTTAAATTTAAGTTTAGGATCAAACAGGTTTGAATTTTAGATGATCTCTATGTGAAATGATACACGATGGAACTTTGGAACTTTCTACGGTGCCAGGGGCCACAGCGACTACCTTGCTGTGTGTGCCCTCCCCGCAGGGCCAGTCTGCTCACCAGTGTCCGCCCAGGTGGCCCCCGCGGCCATAGGCGTCTGAGGTTCTCTCTACTGGAGGAAATCTCTCACTTCTAGAGAGAGTCCTAGCCCTGTAACCTGTAGCACCTACAATTCTTCCTGGGACGCTTTATATCTATGGTGGGAAGTTGACCCCTGTCGTCTTCTCAAGGTAGCCGGGTTCCTGCTGCCCCCAGGACACAAAACATCCCTGTACCTCATGGATTTGGTTCCCACCTCCATAACTTAGTAGCTAGGTATCTTTGGGTAAGTACCTAACCTCTCTGAACATCTAGTCCAGAGATTCCTTCATCTTTAATGAGAAGAATTATAACCACCCTCATAAGTTTTTAAGATTAGAAACAAATCTATATAACGTGTGGATGCCTAAGAGGCACTCAGTAAAGGAGGAGGAGGCACAAGACGAAGTAGAGGTGTCGTTATTATTCTACAAAAGAGAGCTTTGGAACAACAGAACAGGCAGAAAGACACTAAGATTTAGGGAAAACTGTTCAATCAACTGGGCCTTTGACATTATTGGGAAAAAAACCCATATTCTTTGACTTTTCTGGAAATAGCCAGAAAAACTATGAAAGCAATCTGTAAAACGTTACTTCTAGATGATTTAAAACTATGAAGGGGAAAAATAATCCACCTTTAGCCCTGTCCATTATAGTATTAATTATAGATCTCTTTGCTCTACAATCCACATCCTTGAAAGTATTTTGGCCAATGGTCTTATCCAGGAAATCTGAGTTACTGAATTACTGAGTCCAGGTTATGTTTGCTCTCCTCATTCCCATCATGCCCGCCCCATTCCTTTGGCCAACCTCCTCCTACCCCAAATAAACTACCATATTTCCATATGCACTTGTCTCAGGCAGCCCCTCTCTGTTAAGAGATTAACAAATGAATAAAGAAGGTACAAATGACCAGAAGCATCTGAATGAGACTTTTGCCCCAGTAGGACAGAAATTGAGAGTAAAAACAGAGAACATCGATGACAAAATATTTGAAACTTGTACTGTTTTCAGGGATCTGTAGAGCACATGGCTGATAACACAGAGAGAGAATATGTCCGGGACAGAGAAGATATGTTCATTCTAAGCTGCCTTTAGATGCACCAACGCCATCTGTACCCCCCCCCAAATGTTTAGAAATGGAACATCCAAAGTGTGGGGCTCCTTCACCCCACCCACCCCTAAAGCTGAGTCTTTCTCATTTTCCCCTTAAAGGAGGAAACTCATTGTCATTAAAATATGCCCATTGTTCACTCTGGATTTCAACATTTCAGAATAAAATTGTCACCTGTCATTGGATATGACCAGCGACTGCTAAGATTATCACAACAGCCAGTCCGATTTCCATAAAATCACACCCTCCTTTCCCAAGCCAGAAGCATCCAAGAGTTCTCAGTAGCTACAGTGCTGCAGGGAAGACGCCTACTCAGAGTGGAAATGTGTCAGTCCTCCATGTAAAGCACAGGCAGCTGACACCTGTCAGTTCACAGCATATGACAGCAGGTGGAAAAGAAGCTGCCTTGGCTGGGAACAAAGGGCCTGTGATCCCAACCAGACTTGGCCACTAACTAGCCGTGTGACCCCGCATAAGTCATTCCCCATAGAATTTCCTCCTCTCCAAAGCTAAGGCCTGTGCATGAAGATTCAAAGGTCCCTTCCAGCTTCACAGTGTCCCTCAGTCTGCCCGACCCCAAGAGCCCCTCAGGCTCCAGAAAGTCAGCAGGGTCTAGCTCCCTGCACACATGTGCAGAAACAATGGCTTGACCCCAAACACTTTCTTGGTCTTTTGAAATTAATGCAGACAGTTTCATCTTTCCAAATGCCTCCTTCCTCCTATCTGATTATGTTTTTCCTTATTACAAAAGCAGCATGTGTTTATTGTAAAAATATTTGTGTACACACTCAGAAGAAAAGTCACTCATAAAGCCAGATTCCTGCAAACTGGCATACATAGAGGTCCTTCATACTATCTGTAGCATTTTCAACTTCGAAATACATCGACCCATTGCTCCTTATCTTTTTATCATTTGAAAACATAATTTTAATGGCTGTAATACTATATCATATAATTATGCCATGAATCAATTTAGATATTTTTTTCTTTTGCTGTTGTTGGTATCACCTTGTCCTTTATTCTTTGAGATATACTTTATTGTCCTAAAGAATATTAACATGTGAATGAGGTGCCCTCTACTCACTTGTGGCAGTTCTTTAAATGACTATAAATGCTATGAAACTACTTCAGTTGAGATGTAGAATTTCTCTATTTGATCTGTATTGGATTTATGACTCACTTGTAACTAAGATAAGAAGGCAAAAGCAATGCTGTGTGACTACGAAGGCTAGATCAGAAGAGCCCATACAGCTCCACCTCATTATTTGCCCTCTGACTGCTTGTTCTCTATATACACTTTGTAGACCCTGCTGCCATGCTGTGAGGAAGCCCAAGCCAAGTGGAGGTGCCATGCGGAGGTTCTCTGATTGACAACCTGTCATTTCTCCTGCATATCAGATGCGTGAGTCAGGAAGCCAACTTGGAAGCTGATCCAAGATGTTCAAGTCACCCCCAGCCCATGGAGTCTTCCCAGCTGAGGCCCCAGTCACTATGGAGCAGAGGAGAGTCCCCCACTCTGCCATGTTCACATTCCTGCCTGACAGAATCTGTGAAGGAATTAGGGTTGTTGGTTTACACTACCAAGTTTGGGTGGTTTGGGGAAGCAATAGTACCCGGAACACCACAGACTAAAACTGACATGATTAGTAGGCATGATGAGATGGACATTCTAAAAGACAAAGTTAGGAGAGGAAAGGGATAAGTGAATGGACCTTACCTTGCAGGGCAAACAAAAGGACTGCAGTTCTGGGAGTAGCAAGCCCTTGAGGATTCTGTTTGTCTCCTGTGTAAACCTATAAGCAGCAGCATCTTTTATGTTTGAAATAGCCAACCATGGATGCTTCAAATATGACTAAGGTCTTAGAAAATGTCTTACAAAGAAAAGGTCTTACAAAGAAAGACTTTGTAAGACTAAGGTCTTTACAAAGAAAAATATCATAATGAGTCAAGAAAAAAATAATTTCTGCATCTCTCTTCAGAGTAGGGTTGAGGCTTGTTCTAAAAGGGGCAATGTTGTAAAATGGTTTAGATCAAGAGACTGGGAATCAGATTTACTTAGGTTCAAAATATAGCCCCTATTATCATGTTGCCAATTCTGGAAATCTCCATTCCCTCATCTGTAAAACAGGAAGAAGGCCTCACTCACAAGGTTGCTATGAGGGTTAACAGACATAATGGATGTGATGTGCTCACACAGTAAGTACCTAGTGCAGGGTGGTGCGTGGTCAACTGTCACCATCATTATTGGTGTTCCTGTTATTGCTACTGCTATTATTAAAGTTGTTCCAGCCTAGCACAGGAGGAAGAATGGTTGGAAAAAGAGAAAACAGAATAAAGGATATATTATTCCTTCTCTGATCTAAAGGGCCATTTTGTAACTCTGGCCATTGCAGTATGGGCGAGGGTTTATGGAATAAGGGTTGTGGGATGGAAAAAAGGAAAGGGATAATGTTAAGTGTTAAAGAAAAAATTATTCAATGACACCTGTTCAAGCACAGTAAGGAAGATTTTATTCAGGACCATTGCAATAGGTATAGGGACCACAGCAATGGGACTTTGCAATGGGGAAAGGATTGGGCTCAGCTCCAAATACAGAATAGGCAAGTGGGAATTTATAGCCAAGGAACAGTAAGGAGGTCAGTAGATGGGAAATTACTTAGAGGAAACACAAGGAATAAGAGGGATTCTAGCTAAAAGGACCCTCAGGATTCTTGCTAAAGACAGGCCAGAGTGGTTAGACATCACCTGGAGCAGAGGAAGAGGATGAGGAAACTGATCAGATATCAGGGGTGATTAGATACTGAGGGTGCAGGTTCTTGCTAAAACTAGATTTTCTAAAAAGTGCAGGTGAGGCTAGGAGAAAGTTCAGGAGCCCGACTAAAGTTTGGCCAACCAAAGAATCTTTGTTATCAGATCATTAGAAATACTAGGGTATGGTCTTAAGGGATTTAAGTCAGAAAACCAGAGGGCTTGAGTATATTCACTTTCTCTACTGCATTGGTGACGTTTAAATTTCACTCACTCAGTCGGCAGATACGTGTACTTACTAAGTATCGTTATATGCTGGGATCCATGGTAGGCACTGACAATACACTGACAATACAGAAAAGTTAATAATAAACAAGATTCTGTAAATCTTCTCTGTTAATGTTCAAAATCTGTGTAGTTCACATGCACCAGAACCTGGGACAATCCTTGTTACCTCCATAAATAGTCAGTGTTCTAAAATCCTGATTATTTGTTAAGAAAACACATCCCATAGCTTTTTATCAGCCCCATCTCTTGGTTAATATTCACTCCATTTTATGGATGAAGAGACTGAGGTTTACAGCAGTTATGTGATTTTCCTCACACTGGAGAGCTGGCAAGTGTCCGAGCTGGCATTTGACCTCAAAAAGCCTGACCTCAGACATTATCCCCTTAACCATTCCAACCATGATGTTTAGAAGCAAAAGGAAGGTACTTAAGAATGCAAACTAGCCTGAGTGTCCTCTCTCAAGGACTTTATGAGGAAAGATGTACAAATGTTTAAAAGAAAGTGAAAGAAAGGCTTGTTGCTTTGCAAAAAAAAGAAGGTTTTAAAAGAATAGTGGAGATTTAAAAAATGGAGTGAAAAATGAGAGCATTAGGGAGATAATGAGGCAGAAAAGACTGACAGAGAGGGACCCTTAGGTGGGTGGACCTACATTTCATGAGAAAGAGGGTGATGCAGACACCTCTCAGGACGTGGGAGGGAGGATCTGCTGGCCAAAATATTCAAATTGGCTTAGCAAAAGGCAGCTTCCAAGATGAGTCATAGTTTCAAAGCACTTCGGACAAAAGTGTGCAAAATTAAAAAATGTTATAGCAGGAACAAATTTCTGTTAATCACAAAACCCTCACATGAGACTTCTAGTTTTCTGCTGCAAGCAGAGATAAAATGTATCAGTCTTTCTCTATAGAAAAATTTATAAAAGGCATAGCCCACACCCACCAGAATAGCTAAAATGAGAAAGAGGTATAAAATCAAGCAATGGTGAGGAAGTAGAACAATGGAATGCCCTGTATTCCCACAATGCTCTATTGGCGGCATGTATTCAGTATACCTACTTCAGAGCACCACAAGCATCTACTGAAGCTGAACCCACATGCATATCCTGTGACCCAGCAATGTCACTCCTAAGCATCTACCCATCAGAATTGTATCCATGCATTCAGGAGATGTACTAGAATGCTCATAGCAGCACTATTCATAATAGGCTCCAATGGAAACCACCCAAATGCCCATCAACAGTAGGATGGCTAAATAGATCATGGTATATTCACACACTGGAATACTACACAATGATGAGCATGAGCAATATACAATTACATACAAAACTACAGATGAACCTCACAAACATAAATATTTAAAGTAAAAAAAAAGGGCAAACTCTGCCATAGGAAGTCAAGGTAGTAATAACCTACGTGCCCTTTTTCCGTATGGATATTAAATTCAATACAATTTTCAAAGAAAATATAGTCATGTTCAAAAGCAAAATAAACATCTTCAAGAACCCAAAACTGAATAGAAACACAAAGAGATCAGAAGAGAATGAGCAGGGAAAGTCAACAGAACTTGTGCAGCCATCTCCTGAAAACAACCTACTTAGGGAGTGAGTGCAGGGGGTCCTTCTGGAAGTTTACGAAGGAACTGTTAGGCTGTAGATCCTGAGAGAGTGCACATCCCTCCCTCATGACTTTCTTGTTTTAAGTCAATCCCAGGAGACAGGAAGGGGCATGCCTCTCCTCTTGTCCCCACAGCTCTAAGCATTGTACCTCACACATGGAAGGATCACAGTAAATATATGGAGAATGAATTATGAATAAACAGAATTTTGCATGTCTCTTTATTATTTAAGGCTGTGTCCAGTTGTATTCCTTTAGCAGCAGACCCTAGCACAAGGAACACATGAGTTTATTTGGCAGATACCCCTGGGAAGTACCTGTAGGAGAGTGGGGATTCAAGAAAGGGCGGGGAAGGTACCAATACAGTGTGAGTGAATAAACGGACTTCCACTAGGGTGACTGGGCCTAAACCCTGCTGAGGAGCTCATGGTAAAAACATGAATGTCTTTCCTCAGAATGGTCCCCATCCCCACGCCCGGCCCCACCCAAGGAGTGCAGAAGCTGAGGTATTGATCCTCTGCTTGGGTTATGTCTTTAGCCAAAGGCTGCTCCCAGAGGGCTAACTCCCTGGCATGACCCAGAAGAGTCACAAGTACTTCTAACAGGAAATTTTGGAGTGGGGGTGTGCTAAGAAGAAGAAGGAGAGGCACTGAACGTTTCTGCTACCAACAGCCATAAAAATACCTCATTGGAAACATAATTTTTTTTCCTCCACTGATGGATATAGGCCATGACTAAGGACTGGGAAGATGGAAGTGGGGTCGAAGAGCTAAAAGCAAAAAGTGTAAAAATCCCAGTAGGAAGCAACTTTAAGACCCTCTTTTCTAGCCACTCTGGCCACTTAAATCCCTTCCTGCACCACTCGCTGGATGAACACTCCCGACGTAACCTATCTAAGAAGCTTCCAGAAAAACAGCAACTGAACCGCACATGTTCCATGGCCTTCCTCTCATCTCTCAGGAGTCCCAGACTTTCAAAGGCTTGACTCTGAGAAGCTGCATGGCCTGTTTGGTCCACGTTCACATGTGATGTACAACACGAGCTGCTGTCATTCTCAACAATGAAATATTGTACAAGTTGGCTCTCTGCCTTTGGTTTCCATCCCAGCATCAATGAGAGGCTAGAAAGAACACAAGATTCACTTTGGAAACTCCCCCTCCAGAAAAGTCACTCGGATGCCAGATTGTATGATCAGTGTCCCAAAGCTCTAAGCCTCAGCTACTTTGGAAGCAAAGACACTCCTGCCCAGCTCTCCCTCAATCCCTTTGGTCTCATTAGAATTCTCCCCCAACCATGACTGTTATTACTAATTCCATAATGACAGTAGAGCATTAATGTAAAGTTTTAACAGTTCCTCAGTTAATCATTAAAATTAGCCTATCAGGGTGAAGAGATCTTCTACTGTTTCCGTGCCATGTAATTTCAGGTAATAAGTAAGATGAGGAAAAAGGATGTTTAATGTATTATAACCCCATGGAGGGCATTGAGACTGCTTGTACAGACGTTTTGAAGTGCCAGCGAGAGCCAAAAACAGAACAAAAACAAAAACCTAGCTCCAAGCAAAGCTCATTTGGATACAGTTCCAGAGGAGAAGCCATCAGGGGCCTGAATATGGGGCAAGGAAGAGTAATTTAGAGATGCTCTTTTAGAGCTGCTGCTTGGGAAAAAGCAAAGTCCTTTAAGTACTGGTTGGTTTATGACATGGTGAAAACTTAAAGCTACTAAAGAAAGCTAAGACCAAGTCTCTACTTTTAAAAAAATAGAACTGTGAATTTAAAAAAAAAAAGTTACAGTACAAAGAATACCTGCCCATTTATAGCTACTGTTAGCTCCTTAAGAGGACTGACCATACCCAAGTACCAGTAAATATTATTGTTTTTTAAATCTACAATGGTGTCCAGCCAGTGGGTATAAATTAGGTTCTCAATAAACTGTTGATTAAATATTGTAGGGTGTTCTCCATGGAGCTACATTTAAAATTTTTACCTGGAAATAATTTTAAACTTACAAACTTTGCAAAATGAGCTACAGCTTTTAAAAAATGGAAACAATCTAGTATAACTGAGAAACTGCAGTGACAGTGGCAAAGCCCAAAGTACATTTGTAAATGCCCTATGAGAGCCATGTTCTCGTCCTAGAGTTGGAGCACCTTGCTCTGTGATGAGAAGGAAGTGGTTCCGAAGATGTGACTTGCCCTGGCAGCTGGCTTTGGTTTTTTCATCTTCCTGCTAAGAAACTATTTAACAAAAATGAGAGCATCTAAACTGTGAGCAACATTCCCCTTCTTTTATGTTTCTATTGTATTTAGCTCTTGCACTAGTTGAACCACATCTCCCTAGTGTTTCTATATCCGAGGACTTCTAGACATGTTATAGACATTAAATCAGTTCCACACAAAAGATGTGAAAAATATGAGAGATAATGATGTGTACAAAGCAAGTTTCAATGTGGGTGGTCCGTTTCAGGTTCCTTCTTCCTAATTGTAGTTAGATTCAAGGCTATTCTGATAAATATTTTGGTTTTGTTGTTGTTGTTGTCATTGTTTTAACTCAAATGGTTTCCCAGACTTCTGAATTTCCTTGTCTGTTAAACAAAGCAGAGCTACTCAGTGATGAGCTATAATCCCTTTGGTCATAGGCATTTTTTCACCTTTGCCCCTGGCTGTCACGTTGGTTTTGTGTGTTTTGCTTTTTTTCGTACTAAGTTGTTGTACCTGGACATTGATAGTGGCAGGTAGTTGGGGAAAGGACTCACATGACAACACTTGTATTTCCATCAATGCCAAGTAAGGATGAACCAAAAAATAGATCCAGGATCAAGTCATAAATTTTGCCTTTGGCCATCTGTGGCTATCAGAAACTTTGCCTTTGGCTCTCTCTTTGTATCTCCAAAGAGAGCCACAATAGTATCTCCTACCTGCAACTCTCTTATGATGTACCATGACACCCCTCCCATTGAGACATCTGCTCTGTATTCCCTCCCCTTGAGTTGGGACTTGTCCCTCTGGCAGAATGATGCTATGTGACTTCTGAGGTTATAAAAGGTCATGCAATGTTCTTATGGGACACTGGTTTGGAGCCCTAAGCTGCCATGTAAGCACTCTGACTGTCCTGAGGCAGCCATGCTGTGAGGAAGCCCAAAATAGCCCATAAAAGATCATTTGAAAGACTATACAACGGGAGAGGTCAGGCTGACAGCCACCAGCTGCATCAGGCCCTGCTGTGACGCCCCAACCACCTTCTAACTGCAACCACGGGAGGAACCTGAGCCAGGACCACCCAGCCAGGCCCTGCCTGATTCCTGACGGCAGAAACCAGAATAGATGATGAAATGATTGCTGTTGATTTAAGCCACTAAAGTGTGGAATGATATGGTATATACCAATAGATGTCCAGAAAACCATCCATATCTTTAAAAGTTTGACAATCCCAAATGGAGGAATAAATAAGAATTAGATGAGACACCTATCTATGTTATATGTACACATATATGTATGAGGGCTGTCTGGAAAATATCCAACCATTGTTAATGTATAATTTTTATATTACATGGCTGGATACTTTCCGGATGGCTCCTGTGTATACAGCTGACCCTTGAACAATATGAGTTTGAACCACATAGGTCCACTTATATACAGATTTTATTCCATCTCTGCCACCCCTAAGAGAGCAAAACCAACCCCTCCTCTTTCTCGTCCTCTTCCTCCTCAACATTAATACAACAAAGATGAAGACCTTTATGATGATCCATTTCCACTTAATGAGTAGTAAATATATTTTCTCTTCTGTATGAATCTCTTAACAATTTCTTTTCTCTAGCTTGCTTTATTATAAGAATACAGTATATAATACATATAACATATAAGATATGTATTAAACAACTGTTTATGTTATAGGAAAGTCTTCCAGTCAACAGTGGGATATTAGTAGTTCAGTTTGGGGAAAGTGAAACTTATACATGGATTTTTGACTGTGTAAGGGATTGGCACCTGCTAACCCCCATGTTGTTAAAGAATCAATTATATATATTTATAGTGGTATATAATAACTTTTCATATGAATATGGTTTATCAACAGTGTGATTTTAGTTCTTTCTCAATTAATTTATTTGTTTCCAAAGGCTTGGGTTACAAGACCAATTTAGGAATATAAACAAAATCTATCTAAATCAGGTAGACCCAACAAACCAATCCTTTTTATCTAGGTGTGTAGGGAAGAAATTACTTTTATTCAGTCTCCCAGACATTCATGAACATGGTGATGTGTTATGTAATTGATTTTCATATAGGAATTATCCTAGGTTTTAATAGGCTTTTAATATCAAAGCCTAACTCAATAGAGATTTGGTTTACTTAGTCAGATGTACATGACTCACCTTGATGTGTATTGTTCAAAGTGAAAGAGCAGAGCTAATGTGTCTTGATGTAGATTTAATATTGAAATAAGCCTTAGTGATATTGATAAAAACATAGCCCTTGAATTGAGGGGAACTGACTTCTTGAAAGTCAACTCCTTTAGCACATAGATTTTCACATTATTCAGAGACTTCTTGCATAAAATGTACCCATTCAGGTAAGCCATCAAGTGCTTTGAGAAGAAGTGCATATATCACAGTTAGCTTTGGCTGTGTAACGAACCATCCCAAAACTTAGTGGCTTAAAAACAATAACCATTTTGTATAGTTCATGATTCTCTGGGTCAGTTGGACAGTACTTCTGGTCCAGATTTACTCACCATATGTCTGTTGGGCTCTTTTCAGGTGTCTGTAATCACTTGGCACGTTGGCTGACAGCCAGGTGATCTTGAATGACCTCCCTAATTTGCCTGGCAGTTGACAGTCTGTCGGCTGAGTTAACAAGGGTGACCCATCTACTGTTGTACTTTGTTGCTTCTCCTTATGGTTTCTCATCCACTTGCAGGCTAGCACAGGCTAAAAATAAAGGTCTCAAGATTCTAGAGGCAGCACAAGAGAATTAACCCCAAAGCACAAGTTCCTTCAAGCCTTGGATAATATGCCACTGGGCAAAGCAAATCACATGACTAAACCCAGCTCCAAGGTGTGGAGCAAAGACTCCACCTTTTAATGTGAGACACAGCAAAGTCCCATTGCAAAGGGGTGTGCGTTCAGGGATGGCCAGGAAGCCATTCCTGCAATCTGTTATAGGGAGTTCTTCATAATTATATTGTAAACCTGCAGCAAAACCACAACTTTCCCTCATTTACCAGGAGCTGCTAAGAGGGCACAAGAAGCAAACAAACAAACCTGCCACCCTCTCCAGATCTGGAACCGCCTATATCATCTCCCAGGAAGGGCTGGGATATTTAGTTCTGGACAGTTAGCTCTGAGACACACAGCATAATATTTTTTTTAAACACATAAGGATAGTGATTCAATATAACAGGTGTGAAATGATCATAAAAGGAGAAGTCGGGGAAAGGCCCGTTAGAAGTAAGATTAGGGGTGATGTCTCAGCTCTGCAGCTTTCCCTGGGCCCCGGGAAAAGAAACACAGAACAAAAGGTTAGTTAACTTTCTCCCTCCTAATGAACATTATGAGGACAAATATTCTGTTCACACGTACCCTCTCGGCAACCTGGTTAATTTGTCAAGCCCAGCTGGACACATAAAGAGAGCCCTTTATCTTCATTAAACCCGATGAGAATGAATGGCAAACCGCGGCATTGTTACTCTGGCCTGACAGGTTTCATCAAAGGGCCTGGAAACCTCTTAAAACCCCAGATACCTTTAATCCTGGCTGTGTCAGGGTTTGTTTATCTCTTGTAACATTCGCTGCTCTTATCTCCATCCACAGACTCAGACCAGCCAAAGCCTGCTTCCAGGTAAACACGCACACAGAAGCAATGCGTGTATGTGCACACACATGCATCGATCAGCCAGCATGACAATTTTTATTTTACAAGGAGAGAGGATGTGTGTGTGCGTGTGCGTGTGTGTGAAGTAGAGGTGTAAGAGACGTGAGGAAGATAGAGACAGTGAAGTCTCTGTTCTCTCTCCGGCCACATTGATATAAACCCATGGGGAGCCGTGAGAGAGAACAGTTCAAAGAAAAAGCAGTAAAAACAAAAACCTGCCTTTACTATTTCCTAGCTGAGTGACCCTAGTCAGGTTAATTAGCTTTGCTGTACCTCGGTATCCTCATCTGTTAAAACAAAACAAAAACCCTGGGAGGCCGAGGTGGATAGATTGCTCAAGGTCAGGAGTTCGAAACCAGCCTGAGCAAGAGCAAGACCCCGTCTCTACTATAAATAGAAAGAAATTAATTGGCCAACTAAAAATATATAGAAAAAATTAGCCGGTCATGGTGGCGCATGCCTGTAGTCCCAGCTACTCGGGAGGGTGAGGCAGCAGGATTGCTTGAGTCCAGGAGTTTGAGGTTGCTGTGAGCTAGGCTGATGCCATGGCACTCACTCTAGCCTGGGCAACAAAGTGAGACCCTGTCTCAAAAAAAAACAACAACAAAAAAAACTTATAATTGTGAAGGTTAAGTTAATATTTTTTCAGTGTTTAGAATAGTACCTGTCCCACATTAAGCACTGCATAATTGTCATTGGATACGTATGGAGACTAGGGCTGGCATGAAACTGCCAAAGAGTAGCTTTGTGACACTCTGGGCTGCTTTGGAGCCCGGATGGCAAACTGTGGCTGAAAATTGACGATGGGGCCACTTTCTACACTGAGTCTTAACCAGCCTGGGAGTGGCCAGGTACTGTAAGCTGTGAAATCATGCCTCTGTGACAGGGACCCCGAAGGAGAATGGGGGAAGGGCAAAGGCAGGGATGGAGTAGCTCCAGAGAGAAGAGATGAGACACAGTGACCATGACTGATCATGTGACAACAGCAAACAGAGACTGAATTGTGAATACATGTGACAGGACTTTTGTGGACCTCCAAAAATAATACGCTGGGGGTGACTTGATGTTTGGGTTTTGAAATCATCCAAGGGTGTCTTCATTCATGTATCTGGTGATTGGTACTTTCCTCTGGGATCTTCTCTTGGACTGTCCATTGACTATGTGGCTGACGGTAAGCCAGCAACCACATGGGGCCTCTCCGCTGGCCTGGGCTTCCTCACAGCATGGCGGCCTCATGGTATTTGCACCACCTCCTCCTCCTCAGGTCAGCACTCCAAAGATAAGCTTCCCAGCTAGCAAGTCGGAAACTGCATTGTCTTTATGACTTAGCCTTAGAAGGCACACAGCATCACTTCCGCCATATTGGTTACTAATCTGTTGGTTACTAATAAGACACAGACTTGCTGTGTCACTATCCTTATGTGTTAAAAAAAAATATTATGCTGTTTGTCTCAGAGCTAACAATCCCAAAGAGAAAGAACGTAGATGGCACATCTTGACTGGCGAAGTTTCCATGGCACATGGAAGATGACCATGTGGGTTGGGAGATACTGTCACAGCCAAAATGCAATCAGTCACAGGGGCTATCAAGCCAGAAGACATTTACATTATATTAATAAATAATTTTTCATTTAAATTTATTTGAACTTTTTAATAATTTTCTCGGGCTGCCATAACAAAATGCCACAGACTGGATGGCTTAAGCAACCAAAATTTATTTCTCACAGTTCTGGAGGTTAGAAGTCGAAGATCAAGTTTCAATCAGGGTTTAGCTTCCAGTGAGGGCTCTCTTCTTGGTTTGTAGATAGCCACCTTCTCACTGTGTGCTCACATGGCCTTTTCTTGGTGTGTGTGTGTGAGGGGCGGGAGGGAGAGAGAAAGAGTGAGCTCTGGTGTTTCTTCTGATAAGGATATTAATCAGCTCTAACCACACTGGGGGGTAGGGCTTCAACACAGGAATTCTGAGGGGACACACACATTTGGTCTGTATCATTCTGGCTCTGGCCTCCCCAAATTCATATCCTTCCTGAATGCAAAATGCATTCATTCCATCCCAGCAGTCCCAAAAGTCTTAACTCATTCCAGCAACAACTATAAACTCTAAAGTCAAATCCCTCACCCTAAAGATCATCTAAATCAGATATGGGTGAGACTCAAGGTATAATTCATCCTGAAGCCAAATTCCTTTTCTAATATGAACCTATGAAGCCAGGCAGTTTATGTGCTTTCAAAAATGATAGTGGGGCAGGCAAAGGATAGACATTCCCCTTTCAAAAGAGAGAAATCAGAAGGAAGAAAGGGGTGTTGGGTCCCAAGCAAGTCCAAAGCCTAGCAAGGCAAGTTGAACTAGATCTCATGGCTCAAGAATAATCCTCTTTGGCTCCATGCTCAGGCTTCCAGACCACTGGGTGGCAGCCCCACTTTCTGGACCCACTGGGGTGGTGGTCTCACCTCCTAGACTCACTGGAGTGGAGGCCACATCCTGGGGGCTCTGCTGAGTGGGGGTCCTTCCCTCAAGGTCCCCTCCCTAAGACTCCAGGTGGTAGCACCTTGGCCTATGGAAATCTCAGTGGTGGCCCCATACTTGAAACCAAAGAGACAGCCCTGGTCATTTCTGAATCACCTTCAGCATCCCTCTTCCTTTTCCCTGAAGGACAGCACATGTTCAGAAACAAATAGCTCTACTGTCCCATCCCGTAGGATCTAAGTCCAACAGCCTCCTTGCATTTCATCCCATCTCCCTTCCCTTCCCTTCCAACTACAGTGTTTCTGCTCATATAATCCCATAATCTCTTTACCAACTACTGTCCAGCTACCCTCTTGGCCTTTTCTTCTGAGCTTGCCTTATCACTGTTTGCAATACAGACAGGCTGAGAATTTTTCAAATCTTTATGTTCTGGTTTCTTTTTGCCAACATTATATTCATGATTGTTTATATATTCTCTAAGATGAAGACATCCTCTCTCTCCAACTCTCCTCTTTTCTTTCTTAGCCTTCACCAGAATCACATTTAAGATCAATATTTCTACCAACAATCCCTTCATGATGATCCAGATTTTTCCTGGAGGCACCTCAAAACTCCTCCAGCCTCTACCCATCACCCAGTTCCAAAGCAGCTTCCACATCTTTAGGTGTTTGTAACAGCAGCAGCCTACTTTACAGTACCAAAATCTTTATTAGTCTGTTTGGGCCACTGTAACAAAATATCAACTGGATGGACTGAAATACAGAAATGTACCTCTTACAGTTCTGGAGGCTGGGAAGTCCAAATTCATGGAGCCAGCATGGTCAGTGTCTAGTAAAGGCTCTCCTCCTGGCTTGCGGACAGCTGCCTTCTTGCTGTGTGTGCTCACATGACCTCTTTTATTTGGTGAGAGAGAGAGAGAACAAACATGTGCAAGGGCTGACTCTCTAGTGTCTCTTCTTATAAGGTCACTGATCCTCTCAGACCAGGGCCCCACACTTATGACCTTCTTTAACCTTAATTACTCCGTTAGAGGCCTATTCTCTAGATAAAAGCATACTGGGGGTTAAGGCTTCAACATATGAATTAGGAGACACAAACATTCAATCCATAACGAAATTTCTCTAAATAAGCACATGACCTACGTTGTCTACATAAACTTTCTCTTTCTCTATGTCAATATTACAGAAGACAATCTCAATATTATGCTGCCATTATGCGCCTTGTTACGGAATGAAAATAGGAACCTATGAGTTAATCATGCTTTTTGAAGCATAATAATTCTATATGGTGAAAGGTTGACAAAACTGGGTATATTAGTAAAATTCTGTGGCAAGAAAAAAAAGGACTTTATTGGCTCTTGTAGCCTGAAAAGATGCTGAATGGCTCATGGAACTGAAAGAAAGACCGACATGACTCAGCATCTCCAGGTCAATAATCAGAGTCTCCATCCTGCCAGTGTTCTCCTTCCCCACTATCACTCGTCTTGTCTCGTCTCTCTCCTTCTTGTAAGTTGGCCTTATTGTCTCCCACCAAAGACATGGGACCTCCTCCTTGAGACGGGAAAAAATAGCCAACCAGTAATCATACCATAAGACAGACCTTCTTTCTTCCTGTGTCAACATATCAGTTCCAGGGAAGGACTCTGATTGGCTCTGCTCGGGCCATACAACCACCCCTTAGACTTTGGCTCATTGAAGATGAAGCTCTGTACTTACTAAGGGTGTCACATGCTCACTCCTTGGCAAAGGGGTCAAAATCTGTTGTTGCATCTACTGAGTATAATTTTTTTTTATTTAAACATATGTGTGTATTCACAAGCTTAGTCATAAAAGTAAACAGTAGCCCAAAGTCCTAAAGAAATCAAAATGTTTCTTAAAATGTGCACATACTCCTGTTTTCTACAGGAATCTTGGTTGGGAGACACTGCTGAGTGTTTTAGCTGTAAGAGCAGACCAGTATTGCTGTCTGACAGGGCTGGAAAAATACCTACAGACATTACTTGGTGCTGGCTAGAATTCACAGGCAGTAAATTAAATGGTTCATGAGCCCTCAACTCCAGTACCTCAGATCTTGGAGGGCCCCTTCTCCTTTGGAAAGTTGATTTTGAGTGTAACTGCAGCCCCTCCTTCTAGGGGGAGGGGTATCCCCTGACCCCAGCTAGCTTGGGCTGGACAACCAAGGGAGAAATCCCTGAGTCATTCATTGGCAGTGAGAGGGGTGATACTGGGAAATGACAGCAGGGCTAAAATAAACATTTTAGCAGCCTAATGGAACTTAAAAATAAATTTTTAAGGTTTTAATAAAGTGACACAGCTCTGTCCAACCCTGAGTGATGAAGCAATGTCTCAAAATTAACTGTCCAGCTAGACAAGTCCCTGGAGTCCTTCTTATTTCAGCTCAGTATTATTTGGTTCAATAATATAACTTTGGTTTTAATCAGTGTTATGGTCTAAATATCTGTACCCACTTCTCAAATTTGCTTCTTAAAGTCCTCATCTCCAAGGTGACAGTATTAAGACATGGGGTCCTTGAAAGGTGATTGGGTCACAAGGGCAGAGCCCTCATGAATAGGAATAGTACCCCTATGAAAGAGACCCCATGGCCCTTCCACCATGTGAGAACACAACGAGAAGACAGCCATCTACGGACCAGGAAGCTGGCCCTCACTAGACACCAAATCTGATGTTGCCTTGATCTTGGACTTCCCAGCCTCAGAACTGAGATAAATTTCTGTTGTTTATAAGCCACCCACTTTATTGTGTTTTTTTAAATCTCCCAAACATACTAAGACAATCAGTTGCCTCTTTTGAGAGTTATCTTGAAACCAGCTGAGAGACAACTAGGAGCTGGATCACCAGTGGGGACCACTCTATAGCATCCCCTTGCTAGCATGTTGGCTTATCCCAGTGTCCATGCTACAGGGATGACTTATCCGTGGACAGTGGTGTTGTTGAAGACACAGCTTCTCTAACTGCAGTGCTTGGGGACAAAAGGGCACAGCACTGACTTCCAAAGCTGGTTGAATATTCAAAAGTGATTAAAGTTTCACCATCCATGGCACATTGTTTCCTAAAATGGACACCTCCATCCCTCCCTATCCATCCATCACACTCTTTGCAGTGTGACTGCCATATCCCCAGCAGGAAGTGAGGTCCATCTCCCATTTCTTTGAGCCTCACCTGGCCTTGTGACTGGCACTGACTCCAAGCATGTGATAGAAGGGAGGTTGTGGAGCTTCTGAGTAGAGGCCTTAAGAGATCTGGCAGCTTCCTTTTTTGTGCTCTTGCCATGTAAAGAACCCCAGATGACCCTGCTGGAAAAGGAGGTTATGGAGAAAGACCAGCCCTGGGGGAGGAGGGAGGCCACAAAGAGAAGAACTGAGGCGTCCCCAGCCAAAAGCCAGCACCAAAGCACTGGACATTCGAGGGGGGACATCTCGGCCCCTCCAGCCCCAGGGGAGATCCTGGCCAGAGCCACAAGGAGCAGAGATGAGCTGTCTCCCTTCTGGCCCTGTCCACATCTCTGACCCATGGAATTGGGAGCAATAAAATAGTTATTGTTTAAAGCCACTGAGTTGTGGGGTAGCTACACGTCAACAGAAGACTCACCTGCCCTCATTCCACTGAGATGAATTAGGCCCACAAACTGGGAAGTTCTACCAAAAACCAGGCTGTTGCATGGATCAGAACATGCTTTGTGTAATTTTTACTGGGCATAGAGCATTTCAGAGCAGACTAAAACCAAAACTAAAAGAGCTGCTTTTCTGTAGGTTTGGGCCATGTTGCTCAAATTTAACTGTCTTCTATTTTGTACTGAAAATTTTCCAGTAGTCCTCGCAGGGTCAGTGAGCATTTCCAGTTTCCTGAGACCCACTGAGTACCATTTTAGTAACCTCAAGTCTCTTCAACTTTTATTGATCTTCCTACAGAGTTTGACAATTGGCTATTGACAGAATTTTTTTAAAATATGAGATTTGATTTCCAACTGGGTATACCTCTGTAACAAAGTTTCTATTGAATGTTCATGGGAGTATTCAGGCAACTGAACTCAGAATCCTAATCATTTCCCATATTAACATCTATACTCTACAAGTGATCAATTCTGCCCATCAGTCTCCATGAACTGAGAACTTTCTAGCAGCTTAGGCATGGCCTCACATCAGGTGACCAATAAATCATTTGCCTAGGTGTATTTTACGGTTGCCCGGTACACCAGCATAATAAAACTTTGAATTAGGTAATGTTCCCTTTTATTATCAGAAATGAATTACCTCATGGGGCCAGCAGATATACAAAGGTAGTATGCCCTTCCACTAAGTGGAAGGCTTTTTTCAATCAGCTTCCGACAAATGCAGAAGGCAAATAATATTAATAACTACATTCCAAAATTGTCTATCCATATTATAGGTTGATTTTATCAGGCCCATTGTTGCTCTTCATTTAATAATAAAAAACACCATAATTTTCATAGCAACTAGGCAAACCATCAGAGTAATATTAACCATAAACTCCATACTTTCAATGTTTATTCTGAGCCCAGAATAGAAGACTTTCTGCAGGGCATGGTGAAATGTTCACACTGGAGGAAAGGTCCATTTTTGTTGCAATTAGACCCTGGGAAGCTGGTAAAAGAGCACATTATGCTAAGTAATACATGTAATAATACCAGCATCCATGTTCATCCTAAAAAGGAATATCATACTTTGATATCTGAGTAGTAGCATAGTCCTGTGGCTTTGAAAGTTCATATATTTTTAACTTTTAAACAAAATTAATCACACAAAGACTAAATTTTTACTGCATGCAATGGATGGTCTCCTGATCTTCTCACCCTTTGGAGTCCATGGAATAGGACCAAGACACTTGGGTATCCAGCCCATGTGTTCCTTCAGGGTGAATCAGATCTTTGTCATTGCTCTGTCTCCAGCACCTGGCATGCAGTAGGCACTCAGTTAATGCTTACAAATGAACAAACACTTCTTGTGGACATGAAGGCAATGAAATCGTAGGAAGTTTCCCTAGGATAGGAGGCCCATAAATTGAGTCTGAAAGGATGGGTAGAGTTTAGTCCAATCAAGGAAAACAGAAGGACATCCCAGGCAGAAAGAGCCGGGAAGGAGGCACGGACAGGAGAAACAGGATGCTGAGTGCCCTGATTGTCTTAGGTTGGTTGAATGCAGAAATGAAGCCAGGTAGGGAAGCACTGGCCAGGTTATGGAGCACCACGGAGCTCAAGCTTTAGTCGTCATTGTGGGGACTAATAAGGGGGTTTAAGCAGAGAAGGATCTTGGTCAGTTTCCTAATTTGGAATGATTAATTGAGCTTCAGCATGGAGATGGATGCACGGCTAGAGTGAAAGTTGGTGGAGTTGTGGCCCTTCAGTGCCCCCACACCCGCACAGCACCGGCTGGCGTTGGCACCATTTCCCTCCCAAGGCTACCTGAGACTCTCAACAAGGTCAAACGCAGTAGCTCAGGGCCCCAGATCTTAAGGCATCTCAAGTCCTAGACGCCATGTTTTGAGGAAGCACATTGTTCTGGAATATAGTGGTATCTCCCACCCCTCTCCCCCCTCCCATCCTCCTGTTAGTGGGCACAGCCTGGAGGATGGGCAGGGTGAACAAAGGGGAGGAAGTGTCGCCATCTCTCTATTAGTTTCAACATTTCTGAGGACAGTCCTCCCTCAGGGTTCAAAGGGTCTTCATGGTCTTGAGCCAACATAGGGAGGACAGATCTTAAATGGATGCATTTGCCAACAACTTGCTTTCCACCAAATGGGAAAAAAGGCCACTTTATTCCCTGATGATGGCCATTAGAAATGGTTTCCAAACCATAGGCATTCAGGTTCACAGACTTCTCTAGGCCAAAGCACACCCTGAACCCACTTGAGCTCCAGGCATTGTTTTCATGGTGCCTTCAAGAGCACTGGAGGTTTTGGAAAAGGAAAGTTCAAATGTTGTAAGGTTTTGTAAACATCAGAGACTGCTTACCTAAAGTGGACTCCTTCTAGACTGGTCTGTGGGAATAATAGAATGTTTGAGAGAAAATACTCAAGAAATCAAAATTACTCAGAATACATGAGAAAAATGTCAGTGAGGACTCAAGGCTCCTTTGAATCCAGGTTGCCTTTCCTCCTGGCAAGCAGAGCCTAGTTGGTTTGCCAGCTCTACCCAAAGTCCCGACAAGAAACATGCCTGCTTTGTAGCAAGAGGGATTTAATTTGAACAGAGAAAAAAAAATATGTACTGATATGAAAGGAACTGGAGTGGCTTAAGAAGAAAACAACTTAAAATTTATGCCTTAGGAAATATTTATTGAGTGCCCACTATGTGTAATGAGCTGCTCTGTACTAAGCAAACTTAGTGGTAAATAAAACAAAGATTCCTGCTCAAGCAGGGTGTACATCCCAGCATGGGGTCTAAGGGAGACCAGCCTTGAGTATTCAAGTGGGAACAGCATGGTGTGAGTGCAGTGGATACAGTACAGTGTAGGCACAGCCCACGGTGGGTACAGTGCAGTGAGGAGATGGACCAGTGTGGGGACAAACCAGTGTGGGCACTGCGCCTACATCCCAGTGTCAGGACAGTCCAGTTTGGGTACAACTCAGTGTGACTATGGTCCAGTGTGGATATTGCCCAAGGTGAATACAGCCCAGTGTGGGTACAAGCCCAGTGTGGGTACAGTGGACACAGTCCAGGGTAGGTACAATGCCCTGTGGATATGGTGCCATGTGGGTACAGTGCCCTGTGGATACGATGTGTCTGTCCCAGTGTGGGTAGAGTGCAGTGTAGGTACTGCCCAGTGGATGCAGGGCCATGCAGGTACAGTGCAGAGTGAGTACAACAGGTACATCCCAATGTGGGCGTAGTGCAGTGTGGATACAGTCGATGGTGCCGTGTGGGTACGACCCACTGCGGGCGCTGTAGATACAGTGCCTTGTGGGTAACAGCACAGTGGATACAGTGAGTACAGTGCCACGTGGGTCCAGTCCGGGGTAAGTACAGCGCAGAGTGGGTGCCACACAGCGCAGGTGCAGTGGGGACAGTCAGGTATGGTGACGAGGACAAGGCTTTCACTTGGCAGACACTGGGATGTGAGCGACGCATTTGGAGGGGCTGCAGGGCAGTCAGGAGGAGGAGGGATGGAGGTGGAGG
>VSMD01081273.1:0-14895 GCA_008750895.1 Mirza zaza | reverse complement strand
GTCAGCCTAGCTCACAGCAACCTCAAACTCCTGGGCTCAAGCAATCCTGCTGCCTCAGCCTCCCAAGTAGCTGGGACTACAGGCATGTGCCACCATGCCCGGCTAATTTTTTTTTCCTATATATATTAGTTGGCCAATTAATTTCTTTCTATTTATAGTAGAGATGGGGTCTCGCTCTTGCTCAGGCTGGTCTCGAACTCCTGAGCTCAAATGATCCGCCCACCTCGGCCTCCCAGAGAGCTAGGATTACAGGCTTGAGCCACCGCGCCCGGCCATGTTTTATGTTTTAAATAAACTTATGTTTTAACTGCTGATCCTTTTGTATCCCAAGCATTTAAAATGAAATGTTTATAAATGAAGTGATAATAATAATGATTATTAATTATGTCAACGAATAATTTTTGAGTGCCTATTTTCTGTGGAGAACTGTGCTAAGCACTGGGAAGATAACAGAGAATGAAAACAGATACCATTCTAATTTTCAGAGAGTCAGACGTAAATCAAATAATCATAACAATGAATATATGGTTATAAACTGAGATTGCAGTCTAAAAGAAAGAAACACAATTTCTATAAGAACATATAATAAAGGAAACCAATCTGGGTTGGAGGTCAGAAAGGTTTTCCTGATTTTCAAAGTATGAATGGGAGCCAATGAGGCAAACCGGAGATTGGAAGAAAGGGACAGAAGCAGTTCTCTAGACAGGGAGAATAGCACGACAAAGACCCTGTGGCATGAGGGAGCGTGACATGCAGCAGGAATATAGGGTTAGGAAAAAGTTAGCCAGATCATGTAGAATTATATGGTTCTTTTTTAAAAAGTTAGTTTTTATCTTAAGAGCATTGAGAAGTCATTGAAAGATTTTTAGTATGAAGGTTAATGTGACCAAATTAGGTTTTTGAAAAGAACATTTTGGTGACAGCATGAAGAATGAATTGGAAAGGAACCACACTAGATATAAAGTAGATCAATGAAGAAGGCATTGCATCAGGTCAGAGAAGAAATGAAGGTGACTAAGACCAGGATAGTAGAAATGGTGGTGGAGTAAAGTGTACACATAGAAATAATCTTTGGATTCGATTCAATTTCTAAGATTTCATGATAGACTGTGTATGCTGAGTGAGGGACAGGCAGATATTAAGGAAGACTCCTTACATAACTGGGTGGATGATGGTGATTTTCCTTGAGGTTATAGTGGAAGAGAATCTGGTTTCAATGGGGTTATATGTAGGAAAGATTGGGTAGTTAGTCTGAACTCGTAAGTTTGAAATGTCTATGTGATATCCAAGGAGAATGTAGACATTTGAGTTTATGTAACCTGGAGCTCAGATGAGAGGTCTAGGACTTGAGGTAGAATTTTTAAAAATACATTTGTAGATAATTTGTTATGCTTAAGTTCAACTGTGGGTGTCAGAAAATCCACAATAACAAGGGTTTAAGAAAGAATACTTTTCTCATGTAAAAGTCTAGAACAGTGCTGTCCAATAGAAATACAATGTGAGTCACATATATAATTTTAAATTTTCTATTAGCCGTACTAAAAAAGGAATAAGAAAGTTAAAATTAATTGTATGATATATTTTACTTCACCCAATATAACCAAGATGTTATAATTTCAACATGTTGTTAATATAAAATTAATGAGAAATTTTACATTCTTTTTTCATACTAAGTCTTCAAAATCTGATATGTATGTTATATAGCACAGCTCAGTTTGGGCTAGCCATATTTCAAATGCTCAAAAGTTACATCTAAGGGCTACTGTACTGAACATCACACATCTAAAGTTAGGCGGTCCAGGGCTGATGTAGACAGCACCTCGCAGCATCAGAGACCTAGGCTGCGTCTGTGCGGCCTCCACTTACAAGGTCACTTCTTAGTCTAGAAGGCTGATCCAGGTCCATTCATCACATCTGCGTTTCAATTTGTGTGGAGGAAGACAAAGAAAGAGAAAGGTGTGTCTTTTCCCTGTAAGGCTACTTCCTAGAAATGTATATGTCACTTGCATCTGTATTTTCTTGGTAAAAATTTAGTCACATGACCTGAAGACCATGTACTTAATTGCAAGGGAGGTTGGGAAATGTAGGTTTTATTTCAGGTGGCCACGTGGCTAGATAAAAATCAAGAGTTCTATTGCTACAGAACATATTGGAGTACAGTCATCAGTCTTTTTGCCAGTGTCTGCTCCTTACATCACCTGAGATCTGTATGCACTCTTCTTCCTAAATAAATAATACATTTGCTGCTATCTTTTTAAGAGAGATAATTCCAAAATCTCAGTCAGATTAAAGTCTCAAAATCTAGCATCTGAATAATGTACAGTCTTTTCTACTGGGTTGATATTTGGTTCTTCTTGGTTTAGTGGCCCATAAATTAAATAATAAGTATTTGCATCCCTTTCCCCATACTGTGGTGATATAGGATAGGGTAACTAAAATAGAAACACCCATTTCGGGAGAATGGGTCACACCCAATCCTAATGTACAGAAATAAGGAAGACTGTCCTCTCTGGGAGGAGAGTAAGCTTCTGAGTTAGCCATCCTCCATCTTTCCCCACCCCTGTGCCTGCCCCCCTCCCATTGGAAGCCCTGATTTGCTGCCCTTGGGGGAAATCCCTTGCCCATAATCCTCTGTAGCCCCAGTCACTGCCCTGTGGAGATTCTTCCTTGCTCATAATCTTCTATGGTCACAACTGAGATAAGCATTGGAAAGTATACTGCATCAAATTCTCTACTTTATGCTGACTCAGGTTTAGATGTCCGGTGTGTTTTAAGAGTTGAATAATCACAGTCTTTTGCAGGCTAACTTTCTGGGAATTCTTTGCCAGTAAATTTTTGTCAAAAATTTAGTAGACTTCCAGTCTATTTGCTAGTGGTTAGTTTCATAGACAAGTAACCCATAGCCAAAATGCTTGTCTAGACTTAATTTTTTACATGAAGACTTTGGTTTTTATTGGTAGCCTTGGAGTTCTGCTCATGCCTATTTCTTAACTTAATGGCAGCTCTGAAATCAATTGAAACAAAGAGCTATTTGGAAAATGCAAAATCTTAAATCCATCTCTTTAAGCAGCTTTAATAAGGTAGGAGATATGGAAGACTGTAGTTTCTAAGACATTGCTTAAAACCACTTCTCTTGGGAGAAGGCTTAGCTTTTATTTAATATATATTGGGAGGCTCTAATTTATCAGATGTTCAATTTTCTTTGATTGTAGGCTGTAGGCAAAGCAGGCCTCTCTCAGCAGATCTGAAGTCCTTTCTGCTTTTGCTTGCCCTAGTTCAAGCTTGTAAGAATTTGATGCAGCCAAGAAGTACCAGTGTTCTGATTTTTTCTAACCAATTCCCAAGTACTACATTTTTTTTTTTTTTGAAACAGGGTCTCAGTAGGTTGTCCAGTCTGGACTTAAACTCCTAGGCTCATGCAGTTCTCCTACCTCAGCCTGTGGAGTCGCTAGGACTACAGGTACGAGCCACCACATCTGGCCCGAGTACTACATTCTTAATTAGCAAGTGATCTGCCTTCCAAGTTATCATAGGTAACAGTTTTATTGAATGTTTTGCTAAGACATAAGAAGGGTTGCTACCTTTCCAGGCCTTAGGAAAATGTTCCTGCTACTTTTGTTAAGTCAGTGCCACATATTTCAGGTTTCAGTATTTGAAACAGCTCACTTTTTACATAGAGTTTTTAAAATTAGTTAGCATTAGATTTGACTCTGAGTGGCAGAAAACTCCAAATAATAGTGGCCTAAAAATAGTTTTTTTCTCTCTTGTAAATGTCTTTAAGTAGTAGTTAGTTAGTACAAGGCTGGTTTGGCAATCCATGTCAGGGATCCAGTGACCTTTTATCTTGTTCCACAGTGCGTGAACCTCCATTCCCATGGTTGCCTCATAGCCCAAGCTGGCTGCTGGCAAAGAGTGAAACATGATTTAAAGATGGAGAGTCGTTTATGTTATACTCTTAAGCATACTGCGCCTATTTAAAAATGGAAATATTTCAGAGATGCATGAGAACTTGACTACTGCAGAAGAAAAAAAAATTAAAAAAGGTAAAAGAAAATAAAAATATTTTAAAAAATAAAATAAAATAAAATAAATGGAAATATATATTGATTGTTAATTGATCTGAAAATTCATTACCAATCATTTTAACCTCAAGGTTTTGATACTACAGAATATCTCCACTGTTGTCAAGGACAACCTTGAAATTCTCAAAACTAACTTTTGTGTATATGGAAGGAGTAGGATTACAGAAGCAAAGGAACCATAATAATGAGTACAAAACTGTTTTTTGGTAACCTACTGTTTTTCTATGTAGGCATATTTTAAATCTCCCAAATACTGATATTTTTGTTCATGTAATACCATTATTTTATTATTGAAAACAATTTGATATCTGAATCATTTATGACTTGAGATCAAGACCAAATGACCTCAAAACTCTACCACTCTAGACAGGTGTATGTTTATGTGAGTCTCAACAGCAGTTATATTGTGGTATTAGAAAGCTTCTATTGCAAAATTGATTTTCACTCTAGTTCAGTAACTTTCAGTAAAGGTGGAATATGAAAATAATAGTTTTAAAAGTGATAGAGGCATTCAGTGGTCGGATGTCATGAAAAAAACAATGATACAGGCAACTCTGGTTGCTAGTCTTCATTTTTATATGTGATAAAATTTAAAAAAAGAAAATGAACTTAAAATACCAGTAAAACAAAGCAATCATTATCAATCAAAACATTATAGTCCCTGAAGAAAAGGTGGTCTCAAAGATTACCTTATAGTTATCAAATAATAAATAGAATTAATGGAAAATGAAGAGGAAATTATTTGTAGCTGGCACATGTAATTATTTCCTCACCATTTTTCCAACTAATGTATAGCCAGAATGCTTTTACAGAGGCTAAAAAAAATTGCACAGAATTTTGCTCAAGAATCAATCAGTCATGACATAATCAATGCATTTGTTTTTATACTCCTTTTAATTAAAAGTTTATTGCTTTACTTTCAACTTTTTATGATTAATTTAATTATCTTAATTTGAATATAATGTTTAATGCATTACAGTCATGCAACACATAGTGACATTTTGGTTAATGACAGACTGCATATATGGTAGTGGTCCCCATAAGATTATAATGGAGTTGAAAAATCCCTATTGCCTAGTGACATTGTGGCATAAAGCTATGTGGTTTGTGGTGATGCTGGTGTAAGCAAACTTACCGTGCTGCCAGTCATATAAAAGTATAGCACATACAATTATGTACAGTACATAATTCTTGATAATGATAATAAACGACTACATTACTGGTTTATGTATTTATTATGCTATACTTTTTCATCGTTATTTTAGAGTGCACTCCTACTTATTAAAAAAAAAGTTAATTGCAGAATAGCCTCAGGCAGGTCCTTAAGGAGGTATTCCAGAACAAGGTATTTTTATCGCAGGAGATAAGATCTCTATGTGTGTTATTGCCCCTGCAGACCTTCCAGTGGGAAAAGATGTGGGGGTGGAAGACAGTGATATTAATAATCCTGACCTTGTTTAGGCCTAGGCTAATATGTGTGTTTGTGTCCTAGTTTTTAACAAAATGTTTAAAAAGTAAAAAAAAACCCAAAAAACCAAAAAATTGTAAAAATAGAAAAAAGCTTATAGGATAAGTTATAAGGAAAGGAAATATTTTTGCAGAGCTGTAACAAAGCGTTTGTGTTTTAAGCTAAGTGTTATTACAGAAGAGTCAAAAAGTTACAAAAGTTTATAAAATAAAAAGGTTACAGTAAGCTAAGCTTAATTTGTTATTGAAGAAATAAAAAATGTTTTTAAATTTAGTATAGCCTAAGTGTACAGTGTTTATAAAGTCTATAGTAGTGTACAATAATGTCTTAGGCTTTCACCTTCACTCACCACTCACTCACTGACTCACCCAAAGCAATTTCCAGTCCTGCAAGCTCCATTCGTGGTAAGTGCCATAGATAGGTGTATCATTTTTCTCTTTTATACTTTATTTTTACTGTACCTTTTCTATGTGTAAATATGTTTAGATACACAAATAGTTACCTTTGTATTACAGTTGCCTACATATTCAATATAGTAACATGCTGTGCAAGTTTGTAGCCTAGGAGCAATAGGCTATACCCTATAGCCTAGGCATGCAGTAGGCTATGCCATCTACATTTGCATAAGTACACTCTATGATGTTCACACAAGGACAAAATTACCAAAAATACATATCTCAGAACGTATCCCTGTTGTTAAATGACACAGGACTGTATTTTAAATACTTTATTTTTAATAATTGACTCTTTGGACAATTTCTATCACAGTGATAAGGTATGGTTAAAATTATAGTTTTTATTTCTACTTGATATTTAGTAATACATTTATAAACTTTTGTATATTAAATGTATTAAATATTTAGTTTCACTGATTTTTTAAATTTAAAAATAAAATACTGCACTTATACTGGTATACTAGTATTCCATAAAATAAACAGTGACTTACCAGTAGTATTTTCACTTTGCTTCAGAATTGAAATCATTAAACCATAACAGTGAAAGCATAGATATAGTTGGGCCTCACAATGTTACAAAAACATAAAGGTATTTTAGAGGAACCAAATCTATTCAGAACATATATTTAGTTTTTTCCATCTCTGAGAGCTATATGGGATGTCCTTAGGAGCTGTCTCATTGTTCATAGAATGCAAGCTGTGGTCTAGTGGAATCTTAAAAAATTTCAGGATCAGATGTGTCACTGAGGGCATCTAGACCTACAAATGCTCATAGAAAAGCAGAGGATAACTGATCTTCTGACTTCAATAATCAACCTCTACCTCTTGAACTTTTAGAGTAGAAGTTTACAACTATGGTTTTTTACCCCCAAATCCTTTATTGAAGCCATTCAAATCTGATCTTAATTGTAGGGCAGGACAGGCTTCAAGGGCTTATGACCTGTGGAGTCACCTAGGATTTATGCTTAGAAGGGTCCTTTGCTTGGTGTCACACTCTGTTTTTGCTAGCTTGAAATTCTTAGTAATTTTTCAACAAGAAGCCCTACATTTTTATTTTGTACTGAGCCATGCAAATTAGGTAGCTAGTTCTGTTGCAGCAGTTTGCTTTTACTTTCAAAGGAAGAATGATATGGGTATTCTCTAATGCATATTTAATGTATGACTAATTTTTTAAAATCTGAAATTGGTATTTATTCTATTTGAGTGTATATAGGCACTGTAAGGAAAAACTCAGACTATGTTTTCCTCTGCTCTCACACAACAGCAACACAACAACCAACACAGGAGACTTCTGTGACCCCAAAATATGTGAGGATTTCTCTCCACCATCAAGCAAGTGGCAGACACCAACTGGATGTCTTCCAATTCAATCCTTTTTTTTTTTTTTTTTTTTGAGACAGACTCTCACTTTGTTCCCCAGGCTGGAGTGAGTGCCGTGGCATCAGCCTAGCTCACAGCAACCTCCAACTCAGCCTCCCGAGTAGCTGGGACTACAGGCATGCACCACCATGCCTGGGTAATTTTTTTGTATATATATTTTTAGTTGGTCAATTAATTTCTTTCTATTTTTAGTAGAGACAGGTTCTCGCTCAGGCTGGTTTTGAACTCCTGACCTTGAGCGATCTGCCCGCCTCAGCCTCCCAGAGTGCTAGGATTACAGGTGTGAGCCACTGCACCTGGCCCCAATTCAATCCTAACACTAGCTAGGTCAGATCCCACCTGGTGAGCACTCATTCCCCAAAACTGCCCCTCACCTGCTTCAGAGGGGCAAGTCTGGGTCTTTAGAACTTCTGATGGACCAGCTTCAAGTTGGAATTTCCATGACCCCCTCCTTGGGTTTGATTACTTTACTCCAGGGACTCACAGAACTCAGGGAAACATTCACTTACATTTACCAATTTATTACAAAGGATATTTTAAAGGATATAAATAAATGGCCAGATGAAGAGGTATATAGGGCAAGGTCTAGAAAGGTCCTGAGCACAGGGGCTTCTGTCCCTGTGGATTTGGGGTGCGCTACCCTCCCAGCACATGGATGAGTCCTTATTCACCTTTTTGTCAGCCTCCATGTGTTCAGCTCTCTGGAAATCCCCTGAACCCTGTCCTCTTGGGCCTTTTATGGAGACTATTGGATAGGCATGATTGAACCAGGGACAACCGTGTCAAAGTGTGATTGGATAAAAAGAGTATGATCTAAACCCAGCAAGGCCTGTCTACTCAGATTCTTCTTGGCCTCTCTGTGTAGCATTCTTTCCTCCAGTGTATGAAGCAAGACCCTTCTGGAATGAGGGTCTTATGACCTATAATCAGATTAGAGTCCTGCCATGGGGGCAGGTGAAAGGAGAATAGGAGAAGATCAGAGAGAGAGAGAGATAGAGATTCTGTTTACTATAGCAAGAACTATGGGAGTTGTGAGCCAGGAACTGTGGGTGAAAACCTATATTTAACTCATAAAAATACATAGATATATATCTAAGTATCTCTCATAACATCACAGGCACTAAGGCAAGTTCCTGGTCAGAGTTGAAGCTAAACAGATATTTGAAGTGCTAGAATGTATTCCTTCTTTCCATGAACACCTCTCTTCTCCTACCTGTCCATTAGGATGTTTTTTATATTGTTTTGAGACAGAGTCTCATTCTATTGCCCGGGCTAGAATGCCATGGCGTCAGCCTAGCTCACAGCAACCTCAAACTCCTGGGCTCAAGTGATCCTCCTGCCTCAGCCTCCCAAGTAGCTGGGACTGTAGGCACATGCCACCATGCTCAGCTAATTTTTTCTATATATTTTTAGTTGGTCAATTAATTTCTTTCTGTTTTTTTTAGTAGAGGCGGGGTCTCGCTCTTGCTCAGGCTGGTCTCAAACTCCTGACCTTGAGCGATCCTCCCACCTCTGTCTCCCAGAGTGCTAGGATTACAGATGTGAGCCACCATGCCCAGCCTCTATTAGGACCTTTATGCTGCTTCCTGGACTTCCCTCAGTCCTTCTCCCTAATGTCTCACTATTTGCCCACCATAAAAAATGTGACATACATGTATATTTTTCATTTAGAGAAATCCCTATCAAGACATGCCAGTTTTCCCTTCTTTTACCATAGAGTTCTACACTGTGTCATTGGAAAGCAACCTCAGATGCTATCTTAGTAATTCTTCTGAGGTCTTTTCATCATGACCTTAATCGCCATGGAAAAGGTATGGGTTTTAAGAAAGTTCTCAAGTATAGCATACCTGCCTTGGGCTTCCCCATGCTCACTAAAATGCCTTCTTTATTCTATCTTAGCAAAAAATCCCCTCCATGCTAAGGGTGAGGGGAAAGAAAGGAACAACAGGAGGGAGAAACTATCACATCTTTTCGTGCACTCATTCCCAAGACTCAGTCTTTTAACCTGATGCATTGATTCTACTCCTTCGAAAGTTTTCAGTCAAACAAAATCCTTGCACTCATTTCAAAACAAGGCTATGCCTTGTCATGTGTTCTTAGTCTTATGAGGATACACACATGGGCCTTGTGGTACTTTTTGGCTCCTTCATTACCGAACATCTTAATATTTTGTAATAGAAAAAAGCAACACTCAGAAACATGGCCATGAGACAGTCTGCCCTGTTTAAAAAGAAAAAAAAAAAAAAGTAAAGTTTAAAAAAATAGTAAAAATTTTTAACAAAGAAAAACAAAACAAAAAAAAAGAAACATGGCCATGCCATTGTTTTCTGGCTTGATTCCTTCTTTCCATTGTAAATTTCTCTTAGGAAACAAGTCTAAAGATTTTGTTTCCTATTGAAATAGTGAAATTTTAAAAAACCAATCAAATTTCAGTTTTGAAAGACAAGAGTTTTGCCTGCTTGTGTCTGTAACCACGAAGCCGCTATAATCAGCAAAAGCTCTTTGTTCGCCACAGGAAGCAATCCGGTCATAACAACTTCCTTTCAGTAGTTCAATAGAACTGTTGTCTCTGAACTTTATCAGATAGACCTACTACCAGAAATCTCCATGCACAAGAGTATAAAAGATCTTTTTTATAAGCATTAAACTATACTTCTCTCACTATAAAGCTACATTTAGTTTTCTTTATATTTTCTCTGTTTATTAAATTACTTTGCATTGCTCAGTAATTTTGGTGAAAGAATTGAAAGTGGAGAGTATACATAGGTGATGCTTTGATTCACTGAATTAAAACTACACTTGTGACTTGAAGCAACTGACAAGAGAGATATAAATAACTATTTAGAAGATGTTTGTGGCTTCATATACTGCTTCATTTCCAGTAAGAATAGTTGGTAGGCAGTAACTGTAATACAGTCTGTAATGTTAGCCTCATCTGCAGTGTCAGCATTGTTTTACTCTCCCCGAAAGTATTTTTAAAATCATAATCATGTAAATGACCCGGCATGGTGGCTCACCCCTGTCATCCTAGCTCTCTGGGAGGCCGAGGTGGGCGGATCGTTTGAGCTCAGGAGTTCGAGACCAGCCTGAGCAAGAGCAAGACCCTGTCCCTACTAAAAAAATAGAAAGAAATTAATTGACCAACTAAAAATATATAGAAAAAATTAGCCAGGCATGGTGGTACATGCCTATAGTCCCAGCTACTCAGGAGGCTGAGGCAGGAGGATCGCTTGAGCCCAGAAGTTTGAGGTTGCTGTGAGCTAGGCTGACACCATGACACTCTAGCCCGGGCAACAGAGCAGGACTCTGTCTCAAAAATAAAAAAGAAAAAAAGAAAAAAAGAAAAAAAATCATAATCATGTAAATGCCTTTTTGTTTTTAATTTGTATGATCTTTATCCTTTCTGTTACCTCCTCTCCTCTACTTCATATTAGAAAATTATTTTCTGCTTAGAGATTATACCAGTGAGACCAGAAAGACAATGCATGACCTCTTGGGTTAAGAATAATGTCTTAATCTCTTGTGGAAAAAACTCTTCTCCTCGGGCATTCTTTGGGGACTATAACCTTCTTATGGGAATTCCTCAATCCTTCCCGCATTCCCTATTCTCTCCCTCCCCATCAGCAACACTAAATTGGGCAAAGAGACAAATCATTTTTTTCCTCATCGCTTTTCTTCAGTCTTAGTTTAAATGACATTTCTACTGACTGAAGGGATCCAGAAATATACTACTGTGGAGAGTATTTTTTCTTTAAACTTCCTCACTGCTTGTTATGGTTTCTTGGGTTTTTTTTTTTTTAGTGGAATGACTTTTTTTTCGGTTGTTTTCTGTTCTCCTTTCCCTCCCTCACTTAGTGACTCACTCCATCTCTTCAGATCCCATCTTGAAACATTCCCGTTCCTGTTTTCTTTGGCCTGGCCTTGAGTCCCACACAATCTAATTCCTTTCACACTCCCCACACTCCCCTCAATGTACTTGCCAAGGTTGCAAGTGTGCTTAATTGTATCTTTTCTGTATTCAAATTTTAGGTCTTCTCTTTTTTTGTGTTCAAAAAATTCGAGGTTTTTCTTGAAATACATTACCTAGTCCATTTCCTATTTTTTTCCTCTCTTAATTAGAAACAAAGATGAACAGAATAGAGCGCAATAGACCTTTAGTACACAGAATTAAAGATTTATTTAGGGCTTACGTTTTCCTTAGGGCCCTGAGAGTCTGGTGTCTGTGAAGTCCTGTTTGGTGTGTGTTAAGTGTGGTGTAGAATCTCAGGTCATGCATCACTCCGGTGCATGGGAAGTTTGATCCCAGCAAGCCAGGGAGGACTTTTAGACACTATATATTCACAGAGAGAGGAAGAAAATTCCCAGAGGAAGTTGCAAAACATGGATATAGGAATGGAAGAAGAAAAAGCTGAGAAATTAGTTTGATGAGGTCATGGTTAGCTTTGAACAGATGTAAAAGTCGCTGGTTTGGTCTTTGTTACTGTTATAGCTCCATTCCTGCTGTACACTCCCATGTGCACCTACTTCTTCTGGGCTCCATCTCAGTCCTCCCACCTGGGCGGACTGAGCATGGGGTGTGGAATATTGCACCTTATCCTTTCGGGCTTCCTTGGCTTTGTGATTTCACAGATTGGAGCAGCAGTAACAAATCTGCCTGGCACTGGTTCCCTCCCCTAGGCCCTTCCATGCCCTCTGCGGTTCTGATGACCAACTGCAGTGTGCTTAGGGCAGCAAGAGATAGGGCTTCCTCCAGCGTGATAGTATTTGGGTTCTTAGGCTGGATCAGGGGTTGAGGTCAGGGCTAAGCACCAGCTGCATTTTTGTTCTGGTGACAGGCAATGCGAGGTTGTGGTATCCCTTCTGACAGAGATAAGATGAAAACAAGACGGAACACGTCGAACTGGTACTCAGAAGGAAAATAAGCATTATCGGTAGTGTTCCCTTGAAAGTTTTTAGAAAGTTAATACTTTGGCTAGCATAACTGGGACATTTTGTCCTGTCATGCATTTATCTGAGAAGTGTTGGGAGTTGGAACCTGAGCTAGGGTATGGTTGACAGGTCAGTCACCTCTGTGTGATATCATAGGAGGTTTGTGGGTTTTGTTTTTTTTCTGATGGGGTTTTTGCTATGTTGCCCAGGCTGGAGTGCAGTGGCTATTCACAGGCATGATCATGGCAAACTACAGCCTCCAACTCCTGGCCTCAGGGGCTCCTCCTCCCTCAGCCTCCCAAATATCTGGGACTGTAGGTATGTGCCACCACACCCAGATAGGGAGTTTAGCCCTTCATTTTACAGTTGAAGAAACTTTAGGCTCAGGCTTATTGAAGGTCACAGAGCATATTAGAGGCAGAACCAGACCTAACCCTCAGTTTTCCAGTCTGCATCTAGTATTCCTTCCATCACACCACATTGTCCCCCAGCAATTGTGCTCGCTTCTGCCGCCTGGCCCAGGAGACCACGAGACAAGGGCCTATCATGTGTCTTTTTAGTGTAATTGGGCTTCCTAATGTTATTTTTCTGGGCATTATGGATTATATTTCTATCTCTCCATATTCTGAATAAAAATGTTAATATCGTGCATACTCATTATGGAGAATAGAAAATTTAGAAACATAGAAGAAAATAACAACATTTTATAATCAACAGTACTGAAAATCATTACATTACACCTCACAAAGTTCAATCTCATTTTCTTCCTGGATCTCATAATCCTTGGTGCATTGACTTATTTGATCAATTCCCTGATGTGCACCTGTCTGCCTTTGCCACTACCACCTGTCTCACAACAATGACCTCTACCTCACATGGGCTCCAACCTGCCCTGCAGGGCTGCTGTTGCTAAACACCATCACATGGACTCCCTCTTCATCCTACTCAGGCTCCGATACCCTGAGCCAGACCACCCTCAGACCTGGGCACCCTCCTCACCCTGCTTAGCTTTGAACATCCATGCTAGGCTTTCTCTTCCTAGGACGATGTTCGTTGTACCTCCCTCCGGGCCACTGTGGCTTTCCCTATTCTGGCACAAATGCTGTCCTATTCATTTTTCCCTCATGGAAAATAAGGAAAGCAGAAGAGGAAAGAAAAAGAGCTATCTCTAGATCTTTATTGTTTCAGTCTTTACTATTATCCATGGGAATAAAATATGATTTAAAGATAATTTTACTTAAATCATCCTTTGCCAAATCATTCTTTGTATTCTCATGTAAGTATTTTTTGAGTAGTATCATAACACAATGTTGAAGTAAATGACTTTTTATTTTTGAAGAGAGTAGTAGGAAGAAAACCCTAGGAGTAAGAAAGCTAATTTGAGGATTCATCTACAGATAAAGGAAGGAAAATAAAGTTGAATTTTAGCAAGGCTAAATTTTTCTTCTAAGAAGACAGTATATAATGTCCAACTTAGGAAAGTTTTAAATTCAATAGAGAAAGCTATCACACAAACGTAAATCCTCAGGATGGGTAAATGTAATCCTGTCTGGGTTCTGTGACTGGAGCACATTGGTTGCACATAAAGGATTGTTCTCTAAGACACATCTGTTTTCATCTAGAAAAATAAACAAAAAAGCCCTTTCTTACCCTTGGCTCCACTTCTTTGAATTATGTCAAGTAAAATTAAACATCGAAAACCAAAACTGTCCAAAGAAAGCATGGATTTATATGAGTATATTTACTATTATAAGTATTACGTAAGAAGACTGCCTGCTGGGTATTCAAGAGGTTTTTTAGTGTAGGCTTTTCTATATATCACTAAACTATTAAATAGAAATTGTTATTTCCTTAGTTTTGCCTTGAGCCAGATTATCTGTTCTATTTTCCTCCATCAATTTTCAATTGACTAGAAAACCTCACAGTTGTCAATCTCTGGGGACATAGGGAAATAAAATGTTCCTATTACATTTCTTCCTTATTACATTACTATAGACTCACTGTGGACTTCTTCTGGGATACATACCATGATTCTCTTGGGTCTGTTTTATTCCCTAAAAGCACAATGGCTATAGACTTTATAGAAATCTTCTGGGATTATCTCTATCAGACTTGATAAAATATTTTGAATTATCTTGTACCATATTATAATAGACAAGCAAAACATTTCAAAATTTCAGTTCTGGGAACTTGGTAGACCAAATTCTTTTTTTTTTTTTTTTTTTTTTGAGACAGAATCTCACTTTATTGCCCAGGCTAGAGTGAGTGCCATGGCGTCAGCCTAGCTCACAGCAACCTCAAACTCCTGGGCTCAAGCAATCCTGCTGCCTCAGCCTCCCAAGTAGCTGGGACTACAGGCATGCGCCACCATGCCCGGCTAATTTTTTCTATATATATGTTAGCAGGCCAATTAATTTCTTTCTATTTTATAGTAGAGATGGGGTCTCGCTCTTGCTCAGGCTGGTCTCGAACTTCTGAGCTCAAACGATCTGCCCACCTCGGCCTCCCAGAGAGCTAGGATTACAGGCTTGAGCCACCGCGCCCGGCCAAGGGTTGTCTATTTTGAATGACTGTTAAATCT
>VSMD01081268.1:0-20180 GCA_008750895.1 Mirza zaza | reverse complement strand
GAGGCAGAAGGATTGCTTGAGCCCAGGAGTTTGAGGTTGCTGTGAGCTAGGCTGACACCACGGCACTCTAGCCTGGGCAACAGAGCGAGACTGTCTCAAAAAAGAAAAAAAAAAGCTGGGCGCGGTGGCTCACGCCTGTAATCCTAGCACTCTGGGAGGCCCAGGCGGGTGGATTGCTCGAGGTCAGGAGATCGAAACCAGCCTGAGCAAGAGCGAGACCCCGTCTCTACTAAAAATAGAAAGAAATTAATTGGCCAACTAATATATATAGAAAATATGAGCCGGGCATGGTGGCGCATGCCTGTAGTCTCAGCTACTCGGGAGGCTGAGGCAGCAGGATCGCTTGAGCCCAGGAGTTTGAGGTTGCTGTGAGCTAGGCTGACACCACGGCACTCACTCAAGCCTGGGCAACAAAGTGAGACTCTGTCTCAAAAAAAAAAAAAAAAAAAAAAAAAAATTGGACAAGTAGAGAACGGGAGCAAAGGCATTTTTGAAAGTGGAAGCAGTTGTGAAATCGCTGGCAGTTCAATGTTTCTGAAGTTGAACTGGGAGAGAGATTGTGAAGGACTTTGAGGGTCCTAGTGAAGAGTCACTGTTTGGATTTTGTCCTGGGGGCAATGGGGAGCCACTGAATGACCTAGAGGGGGGCCAGCTAACTTTTTATGTAAAGGGCCACATAGAAAATATTTCGGGCTGTTGCAACTTCTCATCTCTGCCACTGTAGCAATGAAAACAGCCGCAGATGATACATAAATAAGTGTGGCTGTGTTTCAATAAAACTTTGTGACCCCTGAAATTCAAATTTCATTTAATTTTTACATGTCATGAAATACTATTATTCTTTTGACTTTTTGCTCACCACTTAAAAATGTAAAAACTCTTCTTAGCTCATGGGCCTTGTGAAAACAGGCAGCAGGCTGGATTTGGCGATTTGGCCCATAGGCTGCTGGTTGCCAACTCCTGATCTAAAGCTGTCGTATCAGGAGACTAGAAAGAAGGAGCTAGAAACTCGACAGGTGGAGGTCCGACAGGGAGGTTAGAAATGGCCATTCTGCAGGCGGTACCATTCTTGCTAATGGCAAGGTAGCAGGTGGCCGAAGAGCAGAGCTTTGGCAGCATGGAGGTCTAGGGGTGGGACGGCTTGTCCTCGTGGGTGCTGAACGCACGAGGAAGGAAGGTGGGAAGGGGCAGAGGTGAGAGACAGTGCGCGTGTGATCCGGTGCTGGAGAAGAAAGCCCAGGAAGATGGCAGGTGATGAACCAGGGAACTCACCCAAGGGCCTGTGCGCCAGCGGAGCTGCGAGGTGTGAGGACGGAGGAGGGACAGTGGTCGGGAGGAGCCCTACCCCACCTCCAGCCATTTGCTCACAAAGCCCGGCAGGAACGGCCCCCACTGACGGGCTGAAGGGAAGCAGCGTCCTCGGGAAGAGGTGGGTGACAGAGAAGAGGATGGGGACGTGGAGGGCTTTGCTGAGGACCTGGGGCATTTGGCAGACGGGAAGGGCCGAGAGGCTGGGTCAGTGCAGGGGATGTCAGAGCCAAGTGGGGTCAGGCAACCGGGCGATGACAGGCGATCTGGGAGATATGGTCTTTGGGCAGCGAAGAGCATCATGGGCTCTTTCCCCTAAATGTTCCTTGGACTCCTCGTCTCCACCGAAGCTCTCTCCATACGGATCGAACCCCAGCCCACGCTCTGGACCGCCCTCCACAATGACTCCCCAGTCATATCCTCCCGCCGGCCGCTCCACGGAGCTCCTGACTGCACGTGTGGCCGCCTGCTGCACGTCCCCACATGGGTGTTTAAAATGCCCTCCGAAACAGGGGGCCTGACCCCTCGAGCCTGCTCCACCCCCAGGAAACAGCACCACCATCCACCTCCCCCTGGAAATCCCTATGTCCTTTACCCCCTTCTACGCAACCCAACCCCAAGTGTTCACAGCCCCAACTTCCAGACCCACCCGGAGCCGGAGCCCCGGCCACACTGCTCCCGCGGGGCCCTGCCCTGCCCCTGCTCCCCGGCCGAGCACAGCTTCCTGGCAGGTCCCTGCGGCCCCTTCCACCTCCTGCAGGAGCAGCGGAGTGAACTTTCCACTGCACACAACACAGCGGGCTCCTCCCTCCTTCGGCTTCCCCCAAACCCTTGCGACAGATGCCCAAATCCATGGCCAAGTCCGGCAGCGTCCACCGCTCCCCACCTCACCCGCCTCGCTGGCGCTCCTTAAACACTCAGGTGAGCTCTGGACCGTCCTGCCCCAAGTAGCCCTCCTCCACGCTCTCGCCTTGCTCTGCCCTGTCTACCTAGAAACCCATGCTCCTGACAGGGTGCTGTTGCCTGTTTGTTTGATGCCTGTTCTCTCCCCACTAGAACGGGGACATGGAGGACATGGACAAACCGTCACCTTCTTCACCGCTGTGTCACCACACTTCAAACTGCACCCGGCTCATACATAGGAGGGACCTAATAAATATCTGTTGAATAAATAGATACACGAAAGAAGCCTGTTTTATTTTATACGGGCCTCAAGAGCTCGTTCTGAAAGTCAGAAGCTGAATTTATGTCTTCCTGCTTTCGCAGTTCTAATTCTCCCCAAGGCAATTAATCCTCTGCGTGAGGCAGGAGCAGCAACGAGAGCATATCCATGAATATTTTCTTTTTTTTGGTGGATACCAGGTCTTGAGCGGGGCGGGAAGACAGCATGTGCTTCTCAGCATAATAACGGACACGCTCTCTTCCTAAAGGGCAGGGACATCGTTCTCTCTTCCATGACATCAGTCTCTGTTGTCGCTGAAAAGAGGAATGGAGCAGGCTTGGAGCACCCGCCTTCACCCTCACTCACGGATTGCATTTGCCCGGCCAGTTCTCATTTGGCTAAATGCTGGGGGGTGGGGAGCTGAGCCTGAATTTGAGCTTGAGGAAGAAGAAGGGTCATTGAGAAAATGAAGATTTTGGAAGGAAGGGTAGGGAGAGATGCTTTCAGCAGAGAAGGCCCCTCCAGTGGAAAGGCCTCCAGGAAATGAGGAGCAAGGCACATTTACTCTGAACGTCGCTGGGGAGCTGCAGAGACTGTCACAAGGGAGAAAGTGGCTCCAGCCAGACCAGACAGAGCCTTGCAGGCCACAGGAAGAATTTGGGTTTTGATTCTCAGCGCAAGAAGTAGCCCTTGGAGACATGGCAAAATCAGTTTGGATTCCAAAAGGTCCTGGCAGAATGGGTTGGAGGCAGAGCAGTTGCAAGGGAACCAGGCGGGAGCCTCGGTCGAGAATCCAAGTGAGAGATGCTGGTGCCTTAGACCAGTAGGGACTATGGAGACGAAGGCACAGATTTGACAGACATTTAAGAGGTAAACGTGGTGGGGTTTGGCCATAAGCCAGGCCGAGAGGATGAGGAAGGAGGAAGGTCAAAGGAGACTATGCTGTTTCTTGCTTGAGCAAATGGGTGCATGTGGGGCGGTTTGTAAGTCGGGGAAGTCTGCGAGGAAAGAGGCAGGGAGGGAAGGACAGTCACCAACCAGGGAGGCAGGAGGGTGACCTGGGGAGTTTTGAGTCACAGAAGTCAAAGCGAACACAAAAACCCAAGCCAAAGCACATAGGACAGGCTGAGAGAAACCTTTGCCATGCGTAGAAGAGATTTGTAATGAAAAATATGAAGAGTCTTAAAAGAAATGGAAAAATGACAGCCAACCCAGTGGAAAACTGGACAGCTGGTACGAAAGGGCTATTTGCACGAGAAAGGATCCAAATTCCCAGTAAACATGTGAAAAGAGGTTCAACTTCTCTAGAAATTAGAGGAATGCAAATGTTATGGGTTGAATTGTATCTTCCTGAAAAAGATATGCTTTAGTCCTGACCTTGAGCACCTCAGAGGGTGACCTTTTGGTAACCAGGGTCGTGACAGCTGTACTTAGTCAAGGTGAGGTCCTCCTGGACCAGAGAGGCCCCAGTCGGGTACGGCATCCTTCTAAGAAGACAGCCAGTGAGGACGGACGCACCGGGAGAAGGCGACCAGGAAGCCACCAGAGGCTAGGAAGAGACAAGAAAGGACCCACCCTACAGGTTTCAGGGTGAGCATAGTCCTGCCGACACCTTGATTTCAGACTTTTAGCCTCCAAAAGTGTAAATCAATAAATTTCGGGGGTTTTGTGCCATTAGTTGTTTCTCTGTTGCAGCAGCCCTAGAAAATGAATATGATAAATTAAAACAACGTTGAGATCCTTTTTATTTTTTCCATCAGCTTGGCAAAAAACGAAAAATATCACATCCAGTGCTGGCAAAGACGTGAGAAAACTCTCACTGCAGCTCTAGTGGGAGTGGGATTTAGCCTGTTGGGAGGCAGTTTGGCATATGCCATCGCATAAAAAGGAAAGGCCGGTGCCCTACAGCTTGGCACTTCTGGTTCTTTCTATCTGTATTGTAGAAACACTTACACGTGTTCACAAGAGTTGCACATTAGAATGCTCTTTGCAGCACTTTTGCAACAGCAAAAAACCTGGCAAATCCACGATGTCCATTGATAGGGGATGGGTTCCTGGGCTGGTTTGTCTCTTCTCAGGGCGGAGTCGCTGCGAAGTTACGGGGGCTGAAGCTGGAGGCCCCTCCCTCACATGCAGCATCTCCTTCCAAGGCCTGCAGAGGGGCGCTAGCAATTTCTATGTGTAATTTGGTGTTATTTTTCCTAAAGCAGCTCAAACGCATAAGCGCCAGGCCCCATGAAACTTGAACCTGCCCCTGTCATATTCTGTAACACGCAATGACAGTTAACAAAGAAATGGGGCCAATGGCTACAGAACAGAGCGTTTCACCAAGCGGAGCCTCTGCCTCTGAGTTCCTGCCCAGGATTGAAAGTGACAAGTAGAGAAATGGATCAGACGTCACCTCCTGCCACCCGTTCCAGGCAGTGGGCCTGGGCATGTGACACAGGCTGGGCCGATCTGAGGCTCCTTTCTTGAAGTGGGGACAGAGCCCAGCAGTGGGCAGCGAGTGTCCCAGAGCTGGCCACCCAGCAAGCCGTGGTGAGTGTCCTGGGTTGGCGGTGCTTCCCAGCCTGAGGGCTTTTTTCTAGAACTGTGGAAACCTGCGCAGCCATGTGTGCAGGGTAGCGCAGAGGGCCAGGCATTTAAAACCTCCAGGCCCCAGATCGAGACCCGGACTCCCCACTCTCGGGCGGGCTGTGCTGTGGTCCCCCGCAGAGGTCACTTTGCTCGCTTCCCCCTCTCGCATCGCTTCTCCCCAGACACGCTTCCTGGAATCTCCTCCAAAGCAAGCGGCCGTGTTCTTGTCTCGGGTTCTTATTCGGGGAAATCTGAATTTAAACAGTAGCATTCGAAGAAAAGAGAAGCAGAAACAAAAATCTGCTTGGGGCGCTAAGAAACCATGGACACTTCTGCAGGGACAAGCAGATGAAGGTCTGGAGCCTCCTGAGCAACAGTTCAGTCTCCCAGGCCAGGCATGCGGACAGGGCGATTTCCCCCCAGCTGCACCGTCCACTGGGCCCGGGGAAACGCGGAAAGTCTCTGGGCCCTTGAAGGTGAAGGGATCTAACCGCCCTCTCCCAAGTACAGCTGCGTTTGTTAAGCCCCGACTGTGTTTCAAGCTCTGTGGCAGGCACTTCACTTTCATCTCTTACTCTCTTCACAACTCGCAAGGGAGGTAATAATATCCTCTTTTAAAGAACAAAGCAGGCCGGGCGTGGTGGCTCACGCCTGTAATCCTAGCACTCTGGGAGGCCAAGGCGGGTGGATTGCTTGAGGTCAGGAGTTCAAAACCAGCCTGAGCAAGAGCGAGACCCCGTCTCTACTATAAATAGAAAGAAATTAATTGGCCAACTAATATATATAGAAAAAATTAGCAGGGCATGGTGGTTCATGCCTGTAGTCCCAGCTACTTGGGAGGCTGAGGCAGGAGGATCCCTTAAGCCCAGGAGTCTGAGGTTGCTGTGAGCTAGGCTGACCCCACGGCACTCACTCCAGCCTGGGCAACAAAGGGAGACTCTGTCTCAAAAAAAAAAAATTAAAAAAATAAAGAACAAAACAGTGTGATACTGACATAAGGACAGACATGTAGACCAATGGAATAGAATAGAAAGCCCAGATATAAATCTGTACATGTATGGTCAATCGATTTTTGACAAAGATGCAAAGATCGTTCAATGGAAAAGGGAGTCTCTGTGACAAATGGTGATGGGAAAACTGGAGGCAAAAGAATAAAGTTGAACATTTACTTTATACTGTATATAAAAATTAACTCAAAATAGATCAAAGACCTAAATCTAAGAACTAAAACTACAAAACCTTTAGAAGAAAGCATAGGGGTAAATATTCAAGACTTTGGATTTGACAATAGTTTCTTAAAAATGACACCAAAAGCACAGGCAACAAAGGGAAAAAGTAGATAAATCATAGTTTATCAAAATTAAAAGCTTTTGTGCATCAAAGGATACCATCAAGAGAGGAAAAAAAAACCCCACATAATGGAAGCAATTTTTGCTTCTGATCAAGATTTGCTATCTAATAAAGATTTAATATCCAAATTACATAAAGAACTCCTCTTTCAACCATCCTGTAACAAATCTCTTAAAAATAAAAGAAGAACTCCTCATCTACAACCTCCCACTGCTAAATTTGACTGGCTTAAAAAGAAAAAAAAAAGGACCACAACTCATCACCAAAAAAAAGCCAAAACTGCCAAACCACCAACTCAATTGAAAAATGGGCCAAGGACTTGAATACACATTTCACCAAAGAGGATATACAAATGGCTAAGAAGCGCATGGAAAGATGCTCAACACCATCAAAACCACAATGTGATACTACTTTGCACTCCCAAGGATGGTATTATCAAAGAAAAGGAAAGTAAAGGTCTTTAGGAGATAATTAAGGTTAATTGAGGTGATAAAGGTGGGGCCCTGATCCGATAGGATTGGCGTCCCTCTAAGCAGAGAGAGACCAGAGCTCTCTCTCCCAAGGCAATGTGAAGACACAGTTGGAAGGCAGCTGTCTACAAGCCAGGAAGAAAGCCCTCACCAGAAACTAAATGTGCTGGCACCTTGGTCTTGGCCTTCCAGCCTCCAGAACAGAACAGAAAATAATTTCTGTTGCTTAAGCCACCCAATTTGTGGTATTTAGTTATAACAGCCTGAGCAGACTGATACGGATATGGAGAAATTGAAGTGCATTGCTGGTAGGAATGTAAAATAGTGCACCCATGTGGAAAACAGTTTGGCAATTCCTTCAAAAGCTGAACATAGAATTTACCATATGACCTAGTAATTCCACTTCTTGATATATACCCCAAAGAACTGAAGGCAGGGTCTCAAGTACATTTCATGTTCCTTGTGGCATTTATTCATGACAGCCAAAAGGTGTGAAAACAAGTGACTATTAGTGGATGAAAGTATACACAAAACATGGTCTGTACATACAATGGAATAATATTCAGCCATAAAAAGGAATGAAATTCTGATACATGATGCAATATACATGATCCTTGAAAACATTTGCTAAGTGAGGCAAGTCAGACACACAAAAAGGACAAATATTGTATAATTCCACTTACATGAAGTACCTAGAATAGGCAAATTCATAAGGACGCAAAATGGAGGTCACCAGGGGATGGGAAGGCGGGAGTGAGCAGCTATTGTTCAGTGGGTACAGAGTTTCTGTTTGTGATGATGAAAAAGTTCTGGAAACAGTGATACGGTTACACAATATTTTGAATGCACTTCATGCCATTGAACTGTACACTTAAGATGGTTAAAATGGTAAATTTTATGTTACATATATTTTATCACAATTTTCTAAAACTTGTAAAAAACAAACAGCAATAACTAAAATGACAGGAAAATACTGGAAACAACCCAGATGCCCTTCATCAGGTGAATGGATAAATGGTAGTGCATCCATATGATGGAACAAAATGAAATGGTTCATATTGATGTGCACAACTCAGACCAATCACAAAGGCATGATGGCGAGTGAAAGGAGCCAGTCCCAAAAGGTGACATACTGTGTGATTTCATTATATCACATTCTCAAACAGACAAAACTACAGGGATGGGGAATAGGTCAGTGGTTGCCAGGGGTTGTAGGTGGGGGAAAAATGTGTTTGTAACAAGACAACATAAGAGTTTTTTGGGGTAATGGAACTACTCTGTATCCTGATTGTGGCAGTGATTATACTAATCTGTATATATGTAGAACTATTTTTTTGTTTTTGAGAAAGATTCTCACTGTTGCCCAGGAAGAATGCCGTGGGGTCAGCCTAGCTCACAACAACCTCAAACTCCTGGGCTTAAGCGATCCTCCTGCCTCAGCCTCCCCAGTAGCTGGGACGAAAAAAAAAAAAAAAAAAAATATATATATATACAAAAAATTAGCCGGGCATGGTGGCACATGCCTATAGTCCCAGCTACTTGGGAGGCTGAGGCAGCAGGATTGCTTGAGCCCAGGAGTTTGAGGTTGCTGTGAGCTAGGCTGACGCCATGGCACTCACTCTAGCCTGGGCAACAAAGCGAGACTCTGTCTCAAAAAAATAAATAAATAAATAAATAAATAAATAAATGAGGGACTCAGATCATGTGACCTGTCCAAGATCACGTGGCTCCTCAGGGGCAGGGCTACGTTTTACCTCCTTCCAAGATGGCCACCTTCCTCCTCCCCTGTGCAGCACTGTGAGGATAAAATGAGATAATGGAGTGAAAACCCTTTGTAAATAGTTAAGGCTATACAAATACTGGCCTTCCTTATTAATCAGGGAACCGAGCCATTCCTCCAAACCCCAATTTAATGAAGAGTGTTATTGACTTGTACACTCAACCCTGACCTTTAGTATATTAACTAGGGGTCTAAAAACAAAACAAAGTAAATAAACAAACAAAAAACCAACAACAGATGGCATCTTCACTCCTTATTCCCAATAAAGGCCAAGTCTTTCAAAGAGAAAAGAGCTGAAAAAGGACTATCTGGCCACATGATCAAATAAAAAGGTTGCATACTCTCAGGGGTGGGGAAACTTCTTGTTGGAAGTCCCATTGATTTAGCTGTCGTCAAATAAGACCACATTCAAGAAACTTCAATTATGTACATTATTTTGTAAAAACTACTAGGTACTTAATGATTTCAAAAAATGAAAGCTACTTATTAATTTTATTTTATTATTTATTTATTTATTTTTTGTTTGAGACAGAGTCTCACTCTGTTGCCCGGGCTAGAGTGCCATGGCATCAGCCTAGCTCACAGCAACCTCAAACTCCTGGGCTCAAGCAATCCTCCTGCCTCAGCCTCCTGAGTAGCTGGGACTATAGGCATGTGCCACCATGCCTGGCTAATTTTTTGTATATATATATATATATTTTTTTTTTTTTTTTGATACAGAGTCTCACTTTGTTGCCCAGGCTAGAGTGAGTGCCGTGGCATCAGCCTAGCTCACAGCAACCTCAAACTCCTGGGCTCAAGCAATCCTGCTGCCTCAGCCTCCCGAATAGCTGGGATTACAGGCATGCGCCACCATGCCCAGCTAATTTTTTCTATACATATTAGTTGACCAGTTAATTTCTATTTATAGTAGAGACGGGGTCTTGCTCTTGATCAGGCTAGTTTTGAACTCCTGACCTCGAGCAATCCACCCGCCTGGGCCTCCCAGAGTGCTAGGATTACAGGCGTGAGCCACCGTGCCCGGCCTGTATATATTTTTAGTTGGCCAATTAATTTCTTTCTATTTTTAGTAGAGACGGGGTCTGGTTCTTGCTCAGGCTGGTTTCAAACTTCTGACCTTGAGTGATCCTCCTACCCGGGCCTCCCAGAGTGCTAGGATTACAGGCTACTCGTTAATTTTTAAGTTAAGTAACCTTTTAATGACTTTGTTGTGTCTGCTGTTTGTTGGAGACCATTTGAATATTTGGTTGCAGCATGGAGGTCTGCAGTATCAGTTGATCTCTAGATCAGCAGTCCCCAACCCCCAGCCAGACTGGTATCTGTCCCTGGCTTGTTAGAGACGGGACCGCAGAGCTCTGCCCCTGCCCCTATCGACTGCAGTGGAAAAATTGTCTTCCATGAAATTTAGGAACTGGAGGTGAGCAGCAGCCTAGCAAGCAAAGAGTGAAGCTTCATCTTTATTAACAGGGGCTCCCCATAGCTCCATCACTGCCTGAGCTCTGCCTCTCCCTACCCCCACCATGGAAAAATTGTCTTCCATGAAGCAGGAACCTGGTGCCAAAAAGGTTGAGGAATGCTGCTGTAGATGAGTATCAGTCATTTGTGACCTTAAGGGCATCTTGATTTGGGTTAGGCAGGAGAACGTAGATTCCCAGCAATAAGTGGTTGAAAAGCAAGAAAGCATTTTTCAGGGATGTTGCCAAAGGCGTGGGTCTTCTATTGCATTTTCCTATGTTTCAACTGGATCTTTCTTAGCATCGAACAATGACTTTAAAATGCCATCTACTGAGAGCTCAATAAATTCCATCTTTAGTTCTTTAGGTGCCTGGGTGATATCAACTAGGTGAGGCTGAAATGCTCATTCGAGTGTGATGTCATGATTCTCAAAGTCACTGAAGCTTTCATTGTATTCTCCAATTAATAGGTCTGTAACAGCTGTGTATTCTTCAACTGATTTGGCTATATCATCCTGCTCATCAATAACCTTTGCTAATTGGGGACAATGTTCATCTGAAATTTCCTTTTGAAGAAATGTTTTGAAAAAAGATAGCTTTTTTTTTAATGCTTGGATTTTTTTTGCAACGTATCATATATACACTTAGTTTACTTTGCAAAGAAATATGCAATTTGTTTTGATCTGACATGGTATCACACAAAAAAGGCTGCATTCCCATAGAAATCTTCTCTCAATAATTCACATTGCTGATTCTGTTCTTCATAAAATTTAACTCTCTGTTCTTGCAGAGATAAAATTTTGGCTAACACCTGTCCCTGTGATAGCCAACACACTTTAGCATGATAACGCAAATCCATAGTGAATACCTCACGTTCAACTTTAGTATGGTACGAAACTGAGGATGCCATGTTGCATTTGCACTAATATAGTTAACAATACCGATAACTTGTCACAAAGTGTCACTTAAAATAGTAGCTTTAGCATAGAGATTTTGCTGATGCAAGATACAATGAAAAGAAATAAAAGAATCTGGATCTGTTAATACTTTTTAAATCTCTGCAATAAACCCTTCGTGCTTTCCTGTCATGGAAGGTACATCGTCTGTACATACACTCACTGAATTTACCAAATTCAGTCCAATTTCATGACATTTATCTTGAATGTTGAAGATATCTATTCCCCCATCCTGTTTGCAAGAGTTCCCAAAGTGAGTAACTCTTCATAGCAAAAAAAATCTTGTGGGCCGGGCGCGGTGGCTCACACCTGTAATCCTAGCTCTCTGGGAGGCTGAGGTGGGCGGATCGTTTGAGCTCAGGAGTTCAAGACCAGCCTGAGCAAGAGCGAGACCCCATCTCTACTATAAATAGAAAGAAATTAATTGGCCAACTAATATATATAGAAAAAATGAGCCGGGCATGGTGGCACATGCCCGTAGTCCCAGCTACTTGGGAGGCTGAGGCAGGAGGATTGCTTGAGCCCAGGAGTTTGAGGTTGCTGTGAGCTAGGCTGACGCCACAGCACTCACTCTAGCCTGGGCAACAAAGTGAGACTCTGTCTCAAAAAAAAAAAAAAAAAAAGTAAAAGAAAATCTTGTGTTATAACGCGAATGGAATTTAAAACCTGTGCCAAGTCAGTAGTATCAGTGGATTCATTTAAAGTGATTGAATAATATATATTTTCCATTTGAAGTACTGCATGAAGTTAAGTTGAAGGTGAATTCACGCTGCTGATCAGTTATGGTTCTCCTTGAAAGAGGCAGTTGTTTGTGCTTTGAAATGTTATCAGGATCTAAGCATCCTACAACTTCAACGATGCATTCTTTCACAATTTCTGCATCACTGAATGGCTTCCCTTTTTTCGAGAATATATAAGCTACTTTATAAGTTGCTTCAGGGGCATAATTTCCGGGTCTTATTGCTGCTGGAAAGAATTGTCTTTACTTTTGCTTTTCATCTTTTAATTTCTGCAATACAACTTTTTGTGTTTCTCCCTCTAATTTAAAATATCTGTGGTCCTTACGAGTACTGTAATGCTGATGAGCATTGAATTTCTTTAATGTTGATGTTGCAGTAACACAAAGCAAGCAAATCATCTTATCTTTAGCAGAAACAAGACAACATTGCTATTCCCAATACTCATTTAAAAACTGTTTTCTGGCCCTCATGCCTATAATACTGCACTCTGGAAGGCCAAGGCAGGAGGATTGCCTGAGCTCAGGAGTTCGAGACCAGCCTGAGCAAGAGCGAGACCCCATCTCTACTATAAATAGAAAGAAATTAATTGGCCAACTAATATATATAGAAAAAATTAGCCGGGCATGGTGGCGCATGCCTGTAGTCCCAGCTACTCGGGAGGCTGAGGCAGCAGGATTGCTTGAGCCCAGGAGTTTGAGGTTGCTGTGAGCTAGGCTGATGCCACGGCACTCTAGGCTGGGCAACAGAGTGAGACTGTCTCCAAAAAAATTTTAAAAAATAAAATAAAAATAAAAACCTGTTTTCTTCCTTCAGCTTTCTCTTGGTCTTCTCTGACTTGATGGGCTTTAAGCAGACGTCCATCTGAAATCTCAGCTCTGACATGCTGTTATTAATTTCAGCTGGCAATCTAATTAATATTCTGTATTTCCCACTTCTCATGGTAGTCTCTAGGTTTATAATTTTTATTCTGACCCTTCTTTTATAGATAAAGAAGGAACCCAAGTGTTGGAACTTGTTCATTCTATGAGTAGGTACCAGATGCAGGATTTTTAACCTAAGCTGGTCTGACCCCTCACCACAGGAGGAGACTGGGGGATCAGGAAGGTTTTAGGGAGAAATATGATTTGGAGTGTGAAAATACACAGGTGATGCCAGAGAATCAAGAGAACAGCACGATCTAATGACAGCTGGGAAGACACTTGGAAACTCTTGATAAAGCAAGGAGAGAGAAGAGGGCTCGAGAGCTCATAGCTTCTGCCATCCTTAGTGCAATGCACGACGGGCACTTACTGTACAGTGTGAGGTTGATGATTTGACAGGGGAAGCAAAATGCAGCCTTGGGTGTCTCTGAGATGAGATGGGACAGGAGTGTTAACTACAAGCTCGGCAATTGACTTTGTTCAAAAGCCAAGGTCTGATAGGTGCAATTAGGCAGATCAAATCGGATTGTGTATGTGAGAGTGCAAGGTTAGTGGTAAATTGTAGGATAAACCTTCTACAGGTTGAGTCATCGATCTTTGTAAGTGGAGCTTTCCAAAGACTATACACAGGTTAGCTTCTTACAGGGATTATTTTTTCTTTTCAGTGCAAAATACAGCAAGAATAAATGAAAAAATGTTATAGATAACCCATAATTTCAAAAAATCTTTATGCATCATCTGTGCAAAAAGTAATGTTCTTCATTAATGAAAGTATTTATACAGCTTGAATACCTACTGGAAAGGGTTTTAAAGAAGGGATTTCTGCTGAGGGTGGTAGTCCTAAAATGGTAACAGCAATGGTTGCAGCTACCTCCATTTGAGTGCTTGCTACCTACATACATACCAGGCACTGTGGTAGCTAAGTGGGGAAGCCAGGTTTCATCCAGGTTTGTTAAACTTTTAAATTCTACTAAACAAGAAGTTTTCAAACTTTTTAGTCTTAGGACCCTTTTATGATCTTAAAAATTTTTAGCACACCTAAAAACCCAAAGAGTTTTTAGGTGTGCTAGGTACAGTGGCTCATGCCTGTAATCTCAGCACTTTGGGGGGCCCGAGAGGCCAAGAGTTCAGGACCAGCCTGGGCAACATAGTGAGGTATCATCTCCACAAAAGAAAAAAAGAAAGAATTAGCCAGGTGTGGTGGCGTGTGCCTGTAGTCCCAGCTATTCATGAGGCTGAGGTAGGAGGATGGCTTCAGCCCAGGAGTCTGAGGTTGTAGTGAGCTATGATGACACCACTGCACTCTAGTCCATGCAACAGAGCAAGATCATGTCTCAAAAAAAAACAAAACCAAACCCCAAAACAACTTTTATGTGGGTTATGTCTTACCATAATGGAAATCAAAACTGAGAAATTTAAAAAGAAAACCCATTGCTCATTAACATAAATATTTTTATTAAAATTATTTTTCAAAACAAAAATTAGTAAGAGTATCATTGTTTTACATTTTTGTAAATCTCTTTTATTTCTGACTTAATAGAAGACAATTGGATTCTCAAGTCTGCTTCTTCATTTGACACACTGCTTTGGTTGAAATATATAAAGAAAAACTAGTTTCACATAGACTTGCAGTTGGAGGTAGAACTTCATGAACTCCTAGAAAGGTTTTCAGGTACCCCCAGCAATCATCAGACCATACTTCGAGAACCACTGCAACAAACTATACTGCTTCTCAGTTAAAGATTCTATATAGCCATTGAATTAATATTAGTATTGGCTTCCTTCCACAGCCCAAGACATTTTAAACAAATTGTGAAGGGGAGGTGGTCAAGGAAACTTGAACTTTTTTGTTAATTCAAGTGACATCAAGTTTTAACTTTGAGTTCATAAATTATCCTTTTGCCAGTCAAGATTACATTTTTAAGAATTTTCAAAGTTTATTTTTCTAAGGTCAGAAGAGAAAGCAACATGTCATATACAACCATAGTTAATATTTGTATAGTGGTTTTACATTTTACAAAGCTTCATTCTGTGCCCAAATGATGCTATTTAATCCTTAGAAGCCCATGCTACAGATGGAGACAGGCTGCCATCAGTAACCAGTCTGCGGAAACAGGACTCATTGGATTTGATGACCGAATCCCATGTTCTTAGAATCCCTCACTCAGCTGCCCGCTGCTGTCACACAGGAAGAAGACAGGGCTGACTGCTGTTTTCAGGTGCCAGTGACCCACACTCCCCTTTGTTCCTCATGACTAAGCAATGAGCTCACAGGACAACCTGGTTCTAATGAACAAACATTTTACTTTCAAAAGCTGGCTTTTCAGCCTTGGAAGAGGGGACACTTCATTTATGTTCACTGTTTCACATACACAAGAGACAGCGTCTGTTCTAGAATCCAACTGGACTTTATTTGACACAGAACACAATATGGCTGCAGGAACAGCAAACCAAAAAGACAAGCAGAAAAGACACAGTTCTATCTAATTTATATTTTAGTAACAGGAGGGCAAGTCATTAAATGAATAACAAAACAGTTAAGCTTGATGGAAGAATTCTTTTTCTAATGCCCATACCTGAAAGACAAAGTAAATTATTTTATTAATTCCATGACAATTTCCTGTTTGAGAGTATAAAAATCTGCTTAAACATATGAGTAACATCAGTTAGAACTTTGGAAAGATGTAAGTGACCAAAAGTGTCCTTTTGGACACTGGCCTTTGACCATCACTGAGATTCTCCTTTCATTTCGTCCTCCTTCACAACTTCTTATCTGCTACTCTCTTCTTAACGATGGGCCATCGCTGTGACTCAACCAAACCCACCTGAGTCACCAGCAGATGCTGGGCAGTATTAGGGAGGTAGAGGGAAATGTCATCGGTGGTGGCTGTGAAAGGGAACTCCGTCTGTGGGCTCCCAACAGGGGTTCAGACACAGTTTGAACTTTTGGGCTCCCCTGCTTAGTATAGTATATATTCATCCCAAATCCAGTACTCAGGCACGTTTGGGGTATGGCAAATACTGAGAATAGCAACTGAACAGGATTGGATTTCAAAATCTACCATCAGCTCCAATTATAGCTCTGATTACATTCAGCTCTGTAGCCTAGAAGGCTGGGAAACCCTTGGCTGCAAACTTCTAACACTGGCTAATCCTTTGTGCATTCCCCACATACAGGAGTCCTTGTTTAATAAACCAAAAGCTAGTTTGCAAAAAACAAGGTATGTTCCATGCCTCCATCTTCTAAGACTATGTTCCTTTTAGTCTGAGACGAGTCAGAGAATGGCAATGACCACAGAGCCCAGTCTTACAAACGTCAAAACAGAGACACCTACTTTTGGAATTCCCACTCTCTGTTGTCCAATGGACACACCTGCCGTGTTTTGAGCCAGCGAGATATACAGTGGAAGTGAAAAGCATGCTGAAAGAAAAGAACCATTTTATTAAAAATAACTCTGTGCAGGCTTAGCCATCAACTTACAACATGTCCCGTAGGACAGGGGAGTGGGTTATGGACAGTGGGCTGGAGGAGAACAGGAGATGACAATGAGAGGGAAAAGTTCAACTGATTACACCTTGGTAGCCTGGTTATGTATGTTCAAGGATATTTTCAACAAAACATTTGTTAGAAATGTCCTTACTACTAAAGGAAGAAATTATTTAGGAAGCACAGGAGTATGTTCTAGCAATAAGCTCTCTCCTTGTCTTTAAAGGAGGATGGAATATGGCTCTCAGGTTCCATACAGCTTGTAAGGGGATGCTTCTACTTTCCCTGGGAAAGTGAAAAGGCCCTGATTACACATAGACTCCTAACTTCACCATTCTTGGTTCCCAGCTTCATCCCTGCCCTCCCACCCTTGTAAAATGAGAACCCCAAGAGCAGAGCCTTCTCCTCAGCCCTGGTAGGATAGTGCACAGCTACTACCACCCACCAAGAACTGAGACAGGCATGTCCCCATAATCAGTTCAGCTGTGTTTAAAGCAACTTTATTTCCACATTTGTTCATAGACACATTGATATTATAAGAGCTCAGAACATTAAAAGGCCTTAATGGGTGAAGGAATTTGTCTTAAAAAGGAATGAGATTTTAAAAATTGGGGTAGGCCGGGCGCGGTGGCTCAAGCCTGTAATCCTAGCTCTCTGGGAGGCCGAGGTGGGCGGATCATTTGAGCTCAGGAGTTCGAGACCAGCCTGAGCAAGAGCGAGACCCCATCTCTACTATAAATAGAAAGAAATTAATTGGCCAACTAAAATATATATAGAAAAAATTAGCCGGGCATGGTGGCGCATGCCTGTAGTCCCAGCTACTCGGGAGGCTGAGGCAGGAGGATTGCTTGAGCCCAGGAGTTTGAGGTTAGTGAGCTATGACCACACCACTGCACTGTAGCCCAGGGCGACAGAGCAAGACTCTGTCTCAAAAAAAAAAAATTGGGGTAAAAGGAAGTATTATGAGGGACAAATTGCACACAAACAGCTGAAAGAGCATCAAAGGGCTTATTTCATGGATGAAGACAGGAAGTAAAAAGGCAAGAGTACCAAGAAAACTGGTGACAGGGAGCTAGGTGCTCTTGCTCAGGCTTGGATTTGGGGAAAGGAAAATCTGCAGCTTTTCGGTGTGGGCTAATGACATGCAGATGCCAATCACAATACCTCTGCAATGAATGTTCATTCTCTTCCCCCTGCTCATATTAATATTAAGAAAGAAGCAGCAAGTGATCTCCTTCATTTAAACTTACTTTGTGATTGGTAGGCTAAGGTGGCACCCTGGGGAGAAATACTGATACCCCAACAAAACAAAAGGTTTGATAGGCTTGGGGTTTTTTTTATTATTATTCTTTATTTATTTTTGAGACAGAGTCTGGCTCTGTTGCCCAGGCTATGGTGCTGTGGCATCAGCCCAGCTCAGAGCAACCTCAAACTCCTGGGCTCAAGCAATCCTTCTGCTTCAGTCTCCCGAGTGGCTGGGACTATAAGCATGTGCCACCATGCCCGGCTAATTTTTTTCTATATATATTTTTAGTTGTCCAGATAATTGCTTTGTATTTTTAGTAGAGATGGGGGGTCTCGCTCTTGCTCAGGCTGGTCTTGAACTCCAGACCTGGAGCAATCCTCCCCCCTTGGCCTCCCAGAGTGCTAGGATTACAGGCTTCTTCTTTTTTTGAGACAAGAGTCTCGCTCTGTTGCCTGGGCTAGAGTGCGAGCTAGGTCAGCCTAGCTCACAGCAACCTCAAACTCCTGAGCTCAAGCAATCTGCCTGCCTCAGCCTTCTGAGTAGCTGGGACTTCAGGCATGTACCACCATGCTCAGCTAATTTGTTTCTATTTTTAGTAGAGATGGGGTCTCGCTCTTGCTGGGGCTGGTCTCGAACTCCTGACCTCCAGCGATCCTCCCACTTTGGATTCCTATAGTACTAGGATTATAGGCATGAGCCACCACGCCCGGCCAGACTTGGGTTAATAACAGCTTTGAAATCTGGTCAGAATGTCTCCCAAAGCATGCATGAAACTTACAGATAATATGGATTATCATCTTGTGAACTGTGTTTTTACAAATTCAAAAATATAATTCAGTAATTAAGCATAGAATCTATAGCTAGCATAGTATGGATATTCAACAGGACAAATATTCTCCCAGAGTAACAGGTTTTTGGAAGATCCTTTTCCTGCTGACTTGCATACAACACAATGTGAAAAAGAGAAAAAGCAGAATTTCCAAAAGGCAGAAAGCTGAGACATTTTTCTCAACCACCAGGTGTTGGGGACAGGCTCACCTAAGGGTAATCAAGACACCCTTCTCCTGTTCCCACCTCTGCAGCAGTACAGCGTCCTTGAATAGCCCCCCTACCTCAAAAGATGGCAAGGGCTGAGGGCTGTAAAGGAAGCATCAGGGCAGGTGACAGCACCCCTGAGCATTTGTTCCTGAGTTTTTTCCTGTTAATAATCTAAGATATACTAATGGGTTTATTTTGCAGTCAAAGTACAATTTAAAAAGACAAATTTGCAGGACTTAATAGTTTATAGAAGATGTTGACATATATTACCTTATTTGAGCCTCACAGCAACCCTGCCAAGCAAGCATGACAGATATCATTATCTCCATTTTACAGACAGGAAACTGACCCAGACAAGTGAAGTGACTTGCCTAATTCAGGGAGCTGCTTCGTAGAAGACCCAGAACTAGAACCCAGGACTCGTGCAGAGGCTTCTGCCACACCATGCTGGCTCTCCTTTATGACAGGCTCTCTGAACTAGTCTCTCCTTAGCCAAATTTAAGGGGAAGTTCACTCCTTTTTCCTTCTACACAAAGAACATGCTACTTAGTATATGCCTGAGTGCCAGGGAGAGCAAAGAGCCCAGTATATTTTCTTTACCCCCTTAAACGATGAAAGCTGCCACTTGGCCAATATAAGCTATTATGAAACTGGCCAAAGGGTCCTGACAGGGAATGAAGGTACACCCCAAGGCCCAGGAAGGGAAGAGAGAGGCTCAACATGATGGGAAAAAATACTGAGAGCTACCATCTACTCAGGAACCCCTTGCCCCAAATTTGTATTTATTTAGATTTAACAAACACTTTTTTTTTCCCCACCCCAACACTTTTTTTTTTCATTTTTTTTTGTTGGGATACTCACCACTATACTAACGAAGATAGATTTAACAAACATTTATGCTTACTATGTGTCAGGAGCTTTCTAAGCACTTTTTAACATAAATCATCTAATCCTGATTACAACTCTATGTGGTTTACTATATTAGCCCATTTTACACGAGGGCACCCAGGATTAGGGATGTTAAATGCCTTGCCAAAGTCACTTGGCAAGTAAGTCATGGTGGTGTGACTGCAGAACCTCTTAGCCCTGTGTCACGCTGGAAGCCCTGGGTGCTCTGTGCCCTTGCCATAGGAGGCCCGGACAGGACGATTTTAGCTTATGTGATAGGGACTATATGGCTCTAAGGATAAATTTTTAGCACATGCTAGAAATAATGTATTTGATGTTTGTTATCCTTCATAGCTGCCATACCATGAAAGGCCACACATTCAGTCCAATGATGCTGCACAAAACATTTCTGGCATGAGCCATGTTAAAAAAAATCCTAGCTCAGTACACTTGCCACACTTAAGTTCTTTTATTCTTTTCTCTTTCTTACTTGCCTCACTTAAAACACACAGGCAGGCCGGGCGCGGTGGCTCAAGCCTGTAATCCTAGCTCTCTGGGAGGCCGAGGTGGGCGGATCGTTTGAGCTCAGGAGTTCGAGACCAGCCTGAGCAAGAGCGAGACCCCATCTCTACTATAAATAGAAAGAAATTAATTGGCCAACTAAAATATATATAGAAAAAATTAGCCGGGCATGGTGGCACATGCCTGTAGTCCCAGCTACTTGGGAGGCTGAGGCAGCAGGATTGCTTGAGCCCAGGAGTTTGAGGTTGCTGTGAGCTAGGCTGACGCCATGGCACTCACTCT
>VSMD01081264.1:0-116676 GCA_008750895.1 Mirza zaza | reverse complement strand
GAAGGCAGCGAACCTGCTGTTGAGGCACTTGATCTGCTCCTTCTCCTCGTGCTTGACGCACTGCGCGTTGGGGTCGATCTCCAGGTTGAGGGGCGTGAGGAGGGTCTCGTTGACCGACACGGTGGTGATGCAGGGGGGGCTGGGCCCGCACACGCCGCCGGAGCGGTATCCGAAGCTGCGCCCGCAGGAGCCTGCGCGGAAGCCCCCGCAGACGCTGTGGCTGCCAAAGTTCCCGGGGAGGCCGCGGTAGCAGGAGATGCCGCGGTAGGGGGCGGCGGTGATGCAGCAGCGGCCGGGCTGGGGCCCGCAGGCCGAGGCGCAGCTGAAAGCCCGGCCAGCACAGTAAGATCCACAAGTCATGGTTGCTTTGGTGGGGCAGGAAGCTCTGAGGATGGAGACGTCCAAGGGGACAGTGGACGCGATGTCAGATGTTTACTCCTCGCACCTCTGCAGCCCTTTTATATATGCAGGGAGACTGACCACGTGGGTAGAGCAATTAGATGCCTTTATGGGCTTGGGCTGTTTAGCTGCTGTGGTTCCTTTCTTAATATGCTTAATTGGTGCCTAGATGCTGCCAGAGTGTTTATGGTCCTTTGCCCTAAACTGCACAATTTTCTTCTTCAAAAGGCCAGCTCACTCCCCACACCGCCTTCAACCTCCCAATACCCAGCTGGAGAAACTGAGATGTTGGAGGAAGGAGTGGGCAGTGACTCAGGTTGGAATGCAGGGGGGGAGGGGCGGGGCTGTGTCTATGCCTTTGCCACCCAGTTTGGTGGTGGCGGTGCCGCTGTCCATGGTGCTGATCGAACTGCGCCAGGTACCTTGAGACAGCATGAGATGAGATGTGGAACTTGGGGTGCGCTTGGTGGTTTCTCTGACCCAGATGGCCTCTTCTGCACCACACAAGCTCCACATTTACACAGTCTCCAACTTAGTCACCCACACAGGAACCCTACATCGCTAGTCCCAAATTGCTTACCTTTATCTATCAACTTATTATCTTTGTCTCTGTCCATCTCTATGTCTGTTTCTGTCTCTTTGCCCCCCATATCTCTCTCTCTCTCTCTCTCTCTCTCACACACACACACACACACACACACACTCACACACATGTGCTCATCTGCACATTCAGACAGCATACAGACCAGTCCTTTGCCCAACTTATTAAGCCATGTTGGCCAGCCTATGCTGAGAGGAAGCATTCCCTCCCTCAGAGTTCTCCATGAGGCCTCCAGGGGCACACACTGGTTCACTGGTCCCAGGAAAGCCCAATGATTTCCCAGAAGGTCACAGGCAAGGATCAAATTGTCTGGATGTTACCTCAGTCCTGTGTGTTTCCTCCAGGGCACGGAAGGACTGAGATGGGTATCATTGTTATAAGTCTGTATAGCATCTGTCTCAGAATATAAGCTCTAGATACAGCTACATGAGGAGAGCATCCAGCCCCTGGCCACCAGCCCAAATCCCTGTTGCTTGCCATGCTATAACTCTCTGAAGCCCTTGTCACTACACAGAAGTTTATCAGTACCCTTGGCAAGTGCCAGAACAGATCTATATTGGTGTGTGCCATCCATCCAGTGTGGATAATATGGGACTTGCACTCACAAGGGCTAGATAGGAACCAAGGCTCTTCCCTGACAAGCTCTGTGAGGCCTTGAGCAAGGCACTTCATCCTCCTGGGAAATGGGTTAAGACTTTCTCTCCCACTGCTGCCTTGGAGATATGCAGAGATACATGCCTGCTGCAGAGCACAATGCAGAAGGGCTTTGTTACAATCATTAAGAGACAGCAGGCTTAGGGGCAGTGTTTTCTGAGTTCATGTTGTGACCCACTAATGGGGACAGCCAGAATTTAATTTTAATAATATTAAAATAAATTAGAACAAAATCAAATACAATAGAGTAGAATAGAAAATATCACAGCACATCACAGGTAATAAGAATAACTATTGTTTCATGACCTTTTTGTTTAAATTGCATGTGGTGTGTACTTAATCAGTATATAAAATTATTTCTTAATATGGTCACAACTAAAGAGTTAAAATAACTATTTCTCACCATATTAAAAATGAAAGTAAAGTGTATTAAAGACTTAAATGTAAAACCCGAAACTATGGAACTACTCGAAGAAAACATTGGAGGAATCCTTCAGGACTTTGATTTAGGTAAAGTTTTCTTGAGTAAGACCTCAAAAACACAGACAACCAAAGCAAAAATGGACAAATGGGATCACATCAGGATAAAAAGCTTCTGCACACCAAAGGAAATAATCAACAAAGTGAAGAGACAACCCACAGAATGGGAGAAAATATTTGCAAACTACACATCTGATAAGGGATTAATAACTATAATACAGAAGGAGCTCCAACAACTCAATAGAAAACAAACAAACTAATAATTTTATTTTAATATGGGCAAAAAAAAATCTGAATAGACTTTTCTCAAAATAAGACTTACAGATAGCCAGGAGGTATATGAAAAATGCTCAACGTCACTAATCATCAGAGAAATGTAAATCAAAACCACGATGAGATATCATCTCACTTCAGTTAAAATGGCTTTTATCAAAAAGACAAAAAATAATCAGTTTGGGTGAAGATGTGGAGAAAGGGGGCAACTCCTACTCTGATGGTGAAAATGTAAATTTGTATAGCCACTATAGAAAAACAGAGTGGAGTTTCATCAGAAAAACTAAAAATAGAACTACCATATGATCCAGCAATCCCATCGCTGGGTATATATCCAAAAGAAAGGAAATCAGTATATCAAAGAGATGTCTACACCCCCATTTTATTGCAGCACTGTTCACAATAGCCAAGATCAACCTAAGTGTCCATCCATGAATGAATGGATAAAGAAAATGTGGCACATATACACAATGGATATTATTCAGCTATAAAAAAAAGAATGAAATCCTGTCATTTGCAACAGCATGAGTGGAAATAGAGAACATTATGTTAAGTGAAATAAGTCAGGTGCAGAAAAACAAACATCACATATTCTCACTCAAATGTGGAAGCTAAAAACAAGTGACCTTATGGAGGTAGAGAGAAGAATGGTCATAACCAGAGACTGGGAAAGGTAGTGGGGAGGGGGGATAAAGAGGTGTTGGTTAATGGGTACAAAAATATAGTTAGTATGAATAAGATCTAGTGTGCTGTAGCACAATAAGGCAACTAATTGATAATAATTTATTGCATATTTCAAAATAACCAGAGGAGAAGATTTGGAATGTTCCCAACATAAAGAAATGATAAATATTTGAGGTGATGGACATCCCATTACCCTGATTTTATCATCACACATTTTATGCTAATATCAAATGGATCCCATAAACATTTACAAATATTATGTACCCCGAAGAATAATCATTAGTTAATTAAAAGTTGAATATATCAGCATATCAGTTAAGAACACAGACCCAAATTCCAAACTGCCTCATTTCAAATTCTGGCTCTGCCATTCTCTCTGTAACCTCAGGCAATTATTTGACTTCTATGTACCTCATTTCATGATTTGTAAAGTGGGGATAATAATAGCATCCACCTCATAAAGTTGTTGTAAGAATTAAAAGAATTAATCCATGTAAATCAGAGCCAAGCCTGACACACTCGAAGTGTGTAATTGTATTGGTTGTTTTTGTTGCCGCCCCCACCGCTGCTGCTGCTGCTGCTGCTGCTGCTGCTGCTTTCTGCTGCTGATACAGCAGCAGGTTTGATGGGATATACCCGCCCAGGTGCCTCCCCCAGCTATGTTCAATTCTCATTAATGATGCCTATCTTACAGGACTGGTACAAAGAATAAACAAAATAAATCATGGACAATGTTTAACATAGCACCTGACACATAGAGGTATCCAATAAATGGTATCTACTTCATTCTACCATGGGGGCCAGTCCAAGGGGAAAGAGGACCTTAGACCTTGTCCATGGTTACTTCCTTTATCCTAGAAAAGAACCCCCAAAAGTGCCTCTCCTTCCATCCCCACTCCAGCCTCATCGCCCCAGGGAAGGCCCAGTGAGAATCTCTTCTCTTAGGCAAAGGGAAAATGTCACCAGTCCTTGGGCAACTGCCCTACTAGATGAGAAGACAAGCTTGGATAATTTGAAAGGTCCGTAATCTGTAACTAATTCATAAATTTGTATTTATTGTTCAGCCTTAAGAGACCATCAGAAATCCTCAGTCATATAAATCAAATGATGGCTTGCTCACATGGCTTGCTTTTTGCCTGATCCTGAAACCTCCTGACTGGTCAGTAGCCAGGGAATACCATGAGGTTGAGGGTGGGGGATAATCCATCCAGGTATAGGGGGGCTCCAAAGAGAGCAAGAGAAGACAAGCTTTCACTGCAGCTGGACAAATGGAAGTTGGAGTTGAGGAAGAACTTCCCAGAAGGAGGACAGGTGTCATGGTTTCCTAAAGGAGTTTGCATTATCTCTTCCACTTAGGGAAGCTTTATATAAAAGAAAAACACTCCTTATTCAGCAGTAGGCATGATGTTTGTGGAGGCAGGGTGAACCAAAGACCTTCAGATCTGGAGAACAGAGTCTCTTCTTTTAGCCCAAGTGGACTTTGTTTCAAAGGACATCTGAAAAGAATGAGCAAATTTGGTGGTTTTAGCATTAGGAAGTTCTTGTTTGATGCTCCCTTCAGTTCATCCTGCTCCTATGGTGGGTGTTATAAGGCAGATTCCTCAAGACAGATGACTGCCTAGACTAGATAATGCCTTCTGGTTGGGGTATTCAGGGATTCTGTGACTGGTATGCCCCAGCTGCGTGCTGAACCCTCTCTTAATTTTGGAGGGAGGGAGGCAGTAAGAAGAGGAAGGAGACTTGGGTTCTGGAGCTCCCAGTCTGATAGGGAAGACAGATTCACATTCATGAGAAAGGCCAGAAGTCTGAAGAGGGCTGCTTTTGAGATAAGCCATCAGATACAGAGGAATGCAGTATCTGCTGACAGTGTCCATTCTGGGGCAATGTGCAATGACATTGGTCTGATGGGAAAGGCAAGGAAGGCACCCTGGAAAGAGGACAGGCTTTAGTCCTGCCCTTTAGCAGGCAGGACAGTGTTGGTGAAAAGGTGTGCATGGAGGTATTAAATATTTCAGAGTGGGAGAGGGTAAGACAGGGAGTGGGGCAGGGACAGCAGGGGAGCCCGACGGCCCCTGCTGGAGTGGAGGGAATCATGAGACGCTGTGACAGTGGGAAGAGAGAAAGGAAGCCAGTTGAGGCAGAAACCTTGCAAGGAGGGCCAATGTCATCCCTGAGACTCTACCCAACTGCTGTGGGCTGAAAGGCAGACTGTGGGCTCTACATCTGGAGGACACCAAAACATCTGCATGCCAGGCTTACGGGTGTCCAAAGAGCCATGCCCTTGCCAACCTTGCGGCTCACGCCTTCTGTTCACAGAAAGGAGATGCAGGTTCCAGTGGGGAACTTGAGGGCTGGGGAGTGGGTATTATTTGCCCAACACCTGAGCTGTTGAGCTATGATGAGGGAGTTGACTTGAGGTCTAGCCATCAGGAGGGGCACTTTAGCTGGTGGGCTGGGGAGAAGCCCAAGTCAGAGCTCTGCCTCCTTAGCCACGACAGCGTGGGACACTGGCCAATTAGAACTCACCAAAGGGGCACCCCACTAGACCAAGGGGCCAAAGGCCCTTGTGGGAAGCCTGGGTAGGGCTGGAGCCTGGCTCAGGGGCTCTGCCCTAGTGAACTTCATCCCACTAACAAGGCTGAGCCCCTGCACCTCCCACCCCATGTCCCTGCCCTGAGAGGGCTCATTACTACAACCTGGAGTTGAGGCTGCCCACCTCTTCAGGGGGTCCTCACGTACTTGCCCTCAGTGCTGCACCCCTCCCCCATTGACCTCCTCCTCCTCTGCCCTTCTGTCCCTGGAAGGAACCTTCTGCCATTCTCCCTGGGTCTTCTCCCAGTTTTCCCTCCACTGTCCTTCACTTCCCCAGTTTTCCCTCCACTGTCCTTCACTTCTCACCTCTTCCTGACCCTCTCCCCAGATCTCTCCCTCTCATTCTACTCCTCCCTCCCCACCAGTCTCCTCCCTTTCTTCTAAGTGGCCCTTGAGAATAATAGTCTAAAATGAAGCACCCCCTTCTCCTCCTTTTCCCTAGAAATCCCCTCCCATTTGCTTCTCTCCTTCCTTCCCCAACCCGATCCCTGGTCTCCACTCTGCCCCCAGACCTTCAGGATCCTTGCCTTGTCGGCTGACTTTCCCTGCCACCCAAGGACTTCACTTTGGTCAAGGACATATCTCATTCACTTCATTCCTCCTTTGGACCCCAGCAAGGAATGTCACCCTCTCCAGCCCCACCCCCAGGAATGGCCACCCTGTGGTCTGCTTCATCTTGTCCCCACCCCATCCTGCCACAAAGCTTTGCACAATAAACCACCAAGCTTTGATGGTTCCATTACTCAGCAGCACTTAATATGTAGCTGGTATTCATTTCATTCATTCAACAAATATTTATTAAGAACCTACTATGTGCCAAGCCCTTGGAACATATCCATGAACAAAACCTTTGTTCATGTTGGTGTGATGCAGGGTTTGCAGTTTTGCTCATGATCTGGGCACGTGCCCAGCTTTTCTGTCAGTACTGGAAGCTGACCAAAAACAAGGGTGAGCCCTCCTCCATCCTCTGTCCCTGAGTCCTGAGAACACCCTGCAGGGACCTGAAGAGAGCATGAGGGAGAGATAAGTGAGTGTTTGTGTTTGTGTGCTATGTGCAAACACCATCTACTGCGTGATACTTTCGTTGGTGGCAGACAGCAGACAGATGGGAGTGCAATGAGACAAAGTCACCCTTCCCACTAGGATCAAACACACCAGGCTCTGAGTGCCAGCTCTGCTGCAACTCACAGCCTGAGCAAGTCTCTTAACTCCCCAGGCCTCAGTGTCCCCCTCTATAAAGCTAGAATAATAACACCAACCTCAGAGGGTAATTGTAAAAATTAAATGAGTTAATGCATGTTGGGCTCCTAAAATGGTAACTAGTATGGTGTAAGATGAACATCAAAAGATGCCATTATTTTTTAACTGTGGAAGACTATTCATAAAATCATTTTCTATACTACTTGCATAACTTTAAAAAATAACCATATGCCCTAGAAAAACTCTTGTACAAATGCACCAGAAGGCATGGAAAAGAATGTCCATGGCTCTCTGTTTATACTGCAGAAGTCTGGAAATGACCATGAGGGTAGAAAGGTAGAAAGATAGAAAGGTGTAGTCACACAATGAGTAAAATCCACAGTGAAAATGATCACGGTGCAGCTACAGGCAGCAACACTGAGCAAAAGAAACCAGGCACAAAAGAATACATACAACATGATTCCATTTAGATGCAGTTCAAAACCTGGAAAACTAAATAGCATATCATTGAGGGATGCACACATAGGTTTGAAAATGATAAAACAAAGCAAGGGAATGATTAAACACAAAACCCAAGAGTGGGGTCACCTAGGCCAGGAAGGAGGGTACAATCAGAATGGGGTACAGAAGAAGCTCCTAAGGTACGTGTATGTTCTGTTTCTTCCTATCAGTAGTAGATACACCACCTACACAGTCTTCTGCATGTTGACATCTTCCACAATAAAAAGAATTTTAACTTCCATAATGTTAAAATGTACTAACTTTATAGTGCCACAACCAAGACCCCAGAGTGGTGACTCTGCCAACCCTTCTACCTCACCTCCCTCTTCCCCCACTACAAGTTTTCTCGCTCTGAAGAAAACAAAATGAATGTCCTTTTGGATCTTCAAAAAGCAGCAGCAATTAATAATTCTTAAAGTTTAATGAAATGGTTTCACATTCGAATTTTTTATACCTTGTTTTAAATTGCTACTTCCGTCTTTAAAATTGCTTAGCCAGGGCCAGCCATTAGTAATTAGCTTGTGTTTATGCATGTCACTTTTATAAGGAGTTACGCTGGAAGAGAAGGTAAAGTGTGTGAGACATGCGCCTAGACTCACGGCGCTCCTCGGGACACGCAGCCAGCTGAGGACACAATTGCTTCATTGTGAACAGTGTCTGGAATCACAGATGAGGGTACGAAGAGCTTCAGAAGAGCTGGCCCAGCTGCACCAAACACATAAAGTGACAGCAGGTGCCACACCCCCCATCTGGGTGACCAGATGCCTCACACAGTCTGTGACCCCCACCCCCCACATCTGTCCTGTTACAAAGTCCCACTCTGAATGTTTTGCAAAGACAAACTGAGCCCCACTCTCTTCTGTTTTCCTCCCTCCCTCTCTTTTCCCATCAACCCACCCCCTTCCTCCCTCCCTAAGTCTGCTCTGCCTGCCTTTGCCCCTAAGGCACAGCATCTGGGAAGGGGGCGGGCTTCCAGCCGTGTCGTTTCACTTCTCTTTTCTTCTCCTAAATAGAAAGCAAACCTCTGTGCTTTATGAGATAGTTTTTCTACGACCTGCTCTGTTGGAGCAGGGGTGGTTCACTGGGTAACTAGAACATAGCACAACCTATAGAAGTAATTACCATGTACCAGAGGTATACAAGTAACTAAAACTGTTGCTTTCCATCCCCTTCCTTCAGTGCTTACCCACAGGGTGCTGCGCTTCTAACCCACACTCCTCTCTGGCTCCAGAACAGCCTCCCGTTGCCCTAGTGCCACACGTAGGCCCCTCCTGCTTCTAACCATTGCAACCCCCTCTGACTTGCCCATCTTCCTAAGACTGACTCTCCCACTCCCTAAATCCACAGATATCCCTCCTAAACAACTTTCTCGACCATCCTGAACTTATTCAGGGATTGGGAAATCCAGGGGTTGTCACAGCTCGTAGGTGAGAAGGCATCACAACTCCCGGCTCCACCACTTACCCACTGGAAGACTTTGGGGATGTTATTTAACCTCTCTGAGCCTCAGTTTCCTCATCTGTAAAATGGGGATAAGCATATATACTTCATATGATTGATGTGAGAATTAGAGATCATTTATGGTATATAACAATGATCACATAGTAGACAATCAATAAAAAGGGAATATTCTCTTATCAAAATAGGAGCTATGTCTCCCTACAGAGTTCTTTCCAATTGTGAACGGGAAAATGTACTCAAGTGATCGAATTTAACATCACCAATCTGACATTTTTTACAACCTGTGGAGATACAATAAGAGTTATATAGCACCCCTTATGAAGTATTCTACCCCAATATGTTTAATCTAAACCTAATCATGCCTCTAGTCTAGTGCTGTCTGATGGAATTTTATGTGACGGTGGAAATGTTCTTTATCTGTGCTGTCTAATAAGGTTGGCGCTAGTCAAGTGTAGCTACTGACGACTTAAAATATGAATAGCCAAACTGAAGAACTAGACTTTAATTTATTTAAGTTTAACTAATTTAAATTTAAATAGCCACATATGCCTATTATCTACTGAATTGGACAGCTGGGCTCTAGATTTAACTTCTAGTTTATAGAAAATACAAAAGCTAGAACCACAAGTTAAATCACATAAAATCTATTTTAAAAAATTTTAGGATGGCCGGGCGCAGTGGCTCAAGCCTGTAACCCTAGCTCTCTGGGAGGCCGAGGTGGGCGGATCGTTTGAGCTCAGGAGTTCAAGACCAGCCTGAGCAAGAGCGAGACCCCATCTCTACTATAAATAGAAAGAAATTAATTGGCTAACTCATATATATAGAAAAAATTAGCCGGGCATGGTGGCACATGCCTGTAGTCCCAGCTACTCAGGAGGCTGAGGCAGCAGGATTGCTTGAGCCCAGGAGTTTGAGGTTGCTGTGAGGTAGGCTGACGCCACGGCACTCACTCTAGCCTGGGCAATAAAGTGAGACTCTGTCTCAAAAAAAAAAAAAAAATTTAGGACAATTAGGAAAATTGAATCTGGATTGGGTAGTAAGTGGTTCTTTGGAATTATTGTTAATTTTCTTACATATGGAAATGGTGCTGTCCTTATTCTTAAGAAACGAATGGTAAAGTATTTAAGGGTTCTATGCCATGCTTTCTGCAACTGTTAAATAATTGGACAAATGTGAAAACAAATACAGCATAATGTTAGCAACTGCTGAATATAGGTATCTAGGTGGAGCATCTATGGGGGTTTGTTTCATTATTTCCACTTTTCTGTCTGTTTGAAAACTCTCATAATAAAAGCTGAAAAAGACATAAAAGACAAATATTTAATAATCTACTGACAGCTGCCATGGCAGGAAAAAAAGGAAAAGAATCTGGAGATGAGAAAATTCAGACTTTTGTTTCAGGAACACATTACCCACTACTGGAATGGACTAATCTAGAAATTATTTGTTAATACCTTAGACTGTCCCGGGTCCCCTTCTCCCCACATCACACTTAACACACAGGGTCCCCTCCCCCACACCTCCCCTGCCCTCCCTGCCCCGCCCTCCCAGTGACAGTAGATGGGCCCAGGGCCTGCTGGCAGGGCACTCCTAAGATGAAACATGCTGAGTCCACCTACCGCCCAGGGGCTGCATCCTTTACAAACAAAGGGGTGCAGTCCACTCTTCCATTAAAGCACATTCTGGAGAGGCGCTGGACCTGGCCAACCACCCAAGCCCATAAAGCGCAAATTGCCCCAACCCCATCTGCACAGCCCAGTCCCTTCGGAATCTGAGCATATATAGGGCTCAGGTGCCCCAAGAGCACGTTGGAGTTTCCGCCTGGACTCCAGATATCCCATCCTGTCCTCTTCTATCCACCCGTCCACAAGCACCATGACCTGCGGATCAGGCTTCCGGGGCCGCGCCTTCAGCTGCGCCTCGGCCTGCGGGCCCCAGCCCGGCCGCTGCTGCATCACCGCCGCCCCCTACCGCGGCATCTCCTGCTACCGTGGCCTCCCCGGGAACTTTGGCAGCCACAGCGTCTGCGGGGGCTTCCGCGCAGGCTCCTGCGGGCGCAGCTTCGGATACCGCTCCGGCGGCGTGTGCGGGCCCAGCCCCCCCTGCATCACCACCGTGTCGGTCAACGAGACCCTCCTCACGCCCCTCAACCTGGAGATCGACCCCAACGCGCAGTGCGTCAAGCACGAGGAGAAGGAGCAGATCAAGTGCCTCAACAGCAGGTTCGCTGCCTTCATCGACAAGGTGGGTGTCCTGGATCACACCCTTCCTGAACCCCTACCCATGGCCACAGCCAGGGCTGGGCACTGTGGGTAGGGGAGAATCTGGCGCAGAAAGACCCCTGCCTGCCTGAGAGCCCAGTGTGATGGCAGAGGCACAAGGACAGACAAACACAGGCCTTGAGGCCCAGAAAGACTCAGCTGACAGTTGAGATAAGACAGAGCTTGTGGGAAAGGTGTGGCCAGGCAGCTACCCTTCAGGGAGTTGGGGGAGGATATGAGAGCTGCTGCTGAACTCAGAGAAGTTTGGACAGGCCCGGGCTGGGCACTGTGTTCCTCCTGAGAGGGTGCGGGGTTTGACTCCCAGATGCAGTGGGGGAGGGCGGCCGGTGACAGCATCTCCCTGGTCCTATGCCCAGACACCCGATCTGTGATCTGAACCTGGGTGCTCTGCCTGGGAGGACTCCTGCCTCACCTGGCTTCAGAGTGAGGGGCAGAGGCCTCCATCTGTCCCTGGCACATGCCACAGGGCCTCATCTGGCTGGGGTAATTTACCTCCCCTGAGAGCAGGCTCTGACGTTCCCCGCCCTGGATGCATTCTCCAGTTGGGAACCTAGACGTAGATCGCGACCAAGAAAGCAGGAGTGGCCTGGTTTCCCACTGCCCCCCTCTGCCCACTCTGCGGAGCTCCGGGTGTGGGAGCTCCACTAAAGCAACGACCCGCCAGAGCTGGCTTGGGGGTGGCAGGAGCCCTCTGACCCTCACCCCACCGAATGGCAGGTGCGCTTCCTGGAGCAGCAGAACAAGCTGCTGGAGACCAAGTGGCAGTTCTACCAGAACCGCGAGTGCTGCGAGAGCAACCTGGAGCCCCTGTTCGAGGGCTACATCGAGACGCTGAGGCGGGAGGCCGAGTGCGTGGAGGCCGACAGCGGGAGGCTGTCCTCAGAGCTCAACCACGTGCAGGAGGTGCTGGAGGGCTACAAGAAGAGGTGAGTGTGGCTGGGAGCAAGGCGGGGCACAGGAATGGGCCTAGGTCAGGCACACAGGATAGGACAATAGGAAGAACTTCCAGCTGGGGTGAGCGGCCACAAGGAGCACCAGCTTGACCGAGCGTTGCAGGCGCTCCTCCTTGTGCGGTCTCTGCCCAGATGCCTGCCCGAGGCTAGGGCAGCGGCTCCGCCTGAGCTATGTCTGCCCCACTTCAGCCTTCCCTTCCCTCTTCCTGGGGCAGGAAGCCCCCGCAGCCTCCAGGCCTCCTCATGCTGCCCGTCAGCCCTGACACCCCTAGCATCGCATCACATGTGAGCTCCAGGGCACCCAGGAGTGACAGGACCCAGGGCTCTGGGTGTCCCACTGCCTCGGGTTCCGAGTCCTGAGGCCTCTGGTTCTAGCAGACCCCACGCCTGAGCTGGGATCGACAGCCAGGTGAAGGGACGCTGGGCTGCAGGCTGGAGACCCAGCACGGGGCTGGGGACTGTGTCCTTCTTTGCCTCCTGAGGTGACCTCAGAGCAGCCTCGGGACCTGGACTGGGAGGTCCCAGATCATTGGCCCTGCCCATCCCCCAGTGCAAAGCGGAGAGAGAATCCCAGACACATCCCCAATCTGGCCAGAAAGGGGATTCCTGCTATTGCCCCTCACTGGCATGAAGGGGTGAGGCTCTGCAGAGACCCGCCCTTCCCTGACCTCCCCTCTGCCCTCTCTGTTCGGGCTCAGGTATGAGGAGGAAGTGTCCCTGAGAGCAACAGCTGAGAATGAGTTCGTGGCCCTGAAGAAGGTGAGTAACACGGGAGTGGGGAGCACAGACTCGTGCGACTAAGGGCGACAACTCTTGTTGGGGACAGCGGGGGGCTCCATCTCAGGCTGGCTGCAGTGACCTTTTCAAGGCAGGCTGGGAAGTTCCCAGAGGGCAGGCAGTGGGTGGTGGGTCCAGGGCTTTGACAAAGGCAGTCACTTTAGAATGTCCACTGGTCCCTGCCCTGGACAGGGGCGGGACTGCATTGACCTCTGCATGTCCTGCTCTGCTTCAGAGGTCGTGGTCTGTGGCTGAGGTCCCCTGGAGCCATGGCAGCCTCAGTGTCTCTGCTCAGGGACAGTGCAGACTGTGTAGCATTCTGGAACACAATCCTGGGCTCTGGGAGAAGATGGAGCAGAGGGAGGAGTGGCCATGTGGCCCCCGGAGGACTGCTGGGGCTGAGGGAAGGGCCAGAGGACAGTGCTGGGGACACAGTCTGGGCAGGCTTCCTGGAGCAAGAGAGGACAGAGGGAGAGACAGGAGGACACGGTTTCTCTGGGGAGGGTGAGAGGCTGGGAGCCAATGCCAAGGCACAAAGAGGTCTGTTCTCAGAGGGGAAGAGGGTGGTGCCAGGTCATCCCGGGAAGGGTGACGAGGAAAGGAGGTGGCGTGGGAATGCAGCACTGGGGAGTCCTTTGTCCTGGTCACATGGGATGGGTGAGCAGAGAGAGGAGTTTGGGGCTGGATCTGGGGTCTTCTGAGCTGCGACACTCCCACCTTCCCAGGACGTGGACTGTGCCTACCTCCGCAAGTCAGACCTGGAGGCCAACGTGGAGGCTCTGACGGAGGAGATCGACTTCCTGAGGCGACTGTACGAGGAGGTGCGGGTCGTGGGCCAGGCAGGAGTCTGCAGCGGGCAGAGAAGAGGGCGCTGGGGTGGGGTTGCAGCGTTGGGCGGGGTGTGGTGGGGAGGCGGTCCAAGAGGCTGTGAAAGGGGCAAGGCCTGGGGCCAGAGAAGGTGAGAAGATGGGTACAGGCTGTGGTGACTGGGGCTGTGGCCTAAACCAGCTCCAGCCACCCCCTGTCCCCACCTCCTGCAGGAGATCCGCGTCCTCCATGCCCACATCTCAGACACCTCGGTGGTTGTGAAGATGGACAACAGCCGGGACCTGAACATGGACTGCGTCATTGCCGAGATTAAGGCTCAGTACGATGACATTGCCAGCCGCAGCCGGGCAGAGGCCGAGTCCTGGTACCGCAGCAAGGTGAGTGGCACAGGACACCTGCCTCCTAGACCCGGCAGTGGAAGGGAAGCCAGGTATCTCTGAGAAAAGTCTTCTCTAGTCTGGGGATTCTGATCCCTAAAGATGGGTAGAGAAGAGCTGGCTCTCTGAGGTTGGGGTGGCAGAGCAGGACTGCCATGTGTGGCTGCTCAGGCTGAGCACTGCACAACCTGCACAATCATCTCTGGTGTCCTGAATGGATGACATGTCCCGTCCTGATCCTCACGAGCGTCTCTGCTTCCCCAGTGCGAGGAGATGAAGGCCACGGTGATCAGGCATGGGGAGACCCTGCGCCGCACCAAGGAGGAGATCAATGAGCTGAACCGCATGGTCCAAAGGCTGACAGCCGAGGTGGAGAACGCCAAGTGCCAGGTATGGGTCACTTGTGCCCTAGACCAGAGAGTTTGAGGGTCTTCCCTGTCACATGGCCCAGGTGTGCCCTATCTGGATCTCACCATTCATTCTCCAGCCCATTGTACATGTAGAGCCCCTGGTTCTGGTCACCCAGGTGGTAAGGCAAGAGGCTCTGTTTTGGGGGCATTCCCAGCTGGGTGGAGAGACTGGACACATGCAGAAAATTGACACAGACACCCAGGACCATAAGAAAGCTTGTTCTCTTGTGGGCCCCCAGAACTCGAAGCTAGAGGCAGCCGTGACCCAGTCTGAGCAGCAGGGCGAGGCTGCCCTGAGCGACGCGCGCTGCAAGCTGGCTGAGCTGGAGGCCGCCCTGCAGAAGGCCAAGCAGGACATGGCCTGCCTGCTCAAGGAGTACCAGGAGGTGATGAACTCCAAGCTGGGCCTGGACATCGAGATCGCCACCTACAGGCGCCTTCTGGAGGGCGAGGAGCAGAGGTGTGTCCAACCCAGCCTGGGCCAGAGCCACCCATCCCTACCCCTTGCCCAAGCCCTTGCTTGCCCTTGGCGAGTGGTGGCCAGGACTCTGTTGGAAAAAAAACTATCTTCTACCACTTTTGGGGTGAGGAGCTAGTAGGTGCAGGGTACTCCATCAGATCCCTCTGCCCCTAATTTTTTGACCGATTGTTGACCCCACTCTAAGACTTTGGGAACCCCTGTCAGCCACTTTGGCCCAATTACTAACATTGCCTTTTTCTCTTTTGCCCTCAGACTGTGTGAAAGTGTTGGGGCTGTGAATGTCTGTGAGTATGTGGGGCCCAGTATTTGGGGGGATTTGTACTTCCCTGTGAGGGAGGGCATCATCTGGAAGGAGGGTTTCACTGATAGCTGATATAAAAGCACAGGCTGGCATCACAGCAGGAGTGATTTGGGGTCGGACAGCAGGAAAGACCATGGCTTTCAGACTAGATGGACCTAAAATTGTACACTAAAGATGCTCTTGACTTTTAATACCCGGAGCTAGGGCTTGGGCGGGTGGTGGTCAGGGAGGTGAGACAGCTCGCCCCTCAGAGTTCTGACTCAGCCTTGGGGTTCACAGGTGTCAGCAGCTCTCGGGGCGGGGTCGTGTGCGGGGACCTCTGCGTGTCGGGCTCCAGGCCTGTGACCGGCAGCGTCTGCAGCGCCCCGTGCACCGGGAACCTGGCTGTGAGCACCGGGCTGTGTGCACCCTGCAATTCAGTCACATCTTGCGGCCTGGGCACCTGCGGTGTGGGCTCCTGCGGCATCAGCTCCTTAGGTGTGGGCTCCTGCACCAGCAGCTGCCGGAAATGTTAGGCTCCCCTGCGCCAGCCCTGGCCCCAGGCATCTCTCCCACCCTGCCTGTCTCAGCCCATCCAGGCCAGGCACCTGGAGCAAGCGCTGAGCTCCCTCTCATGCACTTTGAAAGGTCTCTCCTCCCTGACTCCCACATTGGGAAAGACTACCCCAGAAAGAAGTTCCTTTTGTGGCCATAGGATGGGGCTCAGAGGTAGGGAGGACCAGGACCAGGACCTTACCCTGGGCTGCCATGGGACCAATGGCCAGAGCCCCCCAGCCTCTCTCCCTCCTCCTCTGTCCTGTTTATCTGTCTTGATCTGTGTTTCCAATAAATCAATGTAGCCATCCCTGGGCCTTGTCTGCATCTCTGTTAACCTCCTCAGGGGTTGGCGCTTGGGAGGGTCCCCAAAGCCACATGGAGCAGAGAAAGGCCCAGGCCTGGAGTCTCCAGTACAGTCCTAACCCTTGGCTCACAGGAGTCTTAGATTTAGTGAAGAATTGTGCCAGGCCCATATGTGATGTGACTTTATCCATACCACCTTAATGATACATCTTGCAGATGAAGAAACCAGAACTCAGGGACACTCAGTAACTGGGACAGAGTCTCTCATTTAGTTTGGTGGTTCCACTGAGGTTTGCACCATGTCTCCAGTGCTCATTTCACTAAACCACAGCTGCCGCCCAGAAAACATCCCATGCACATCTGCAAACTGAGGATCAGGAAAGTGAGATTCACCAGTCACTCAGGGCTTAAGGAAACATCACTCATTGCTTTGGTGGGGAAACTCATGCCTGAGTAATTTATTGGAATTCTTTAAGGGATGAATCCATGAAATGATTTAGTTTCAAAAAGCCTTTAACATGACATTCTTTTTTTTTTTGTAATGGAGTCACTCTGGGGTTTGGAGACCTGCCATAGCCGATACATTTCCTCAAGGAGAGACACAGCACATAGCAAGAAGATGATGTGGCATCAAGGTGACAGCCAGACTGCCTGGGTCCAAAGCTGGGCTCTGTTCCTTCCTGGCTGAGTGGCCTTGGGCAATGTACCTGCCCTCTCTGTGCCTGTTTGCACATCTCTAAAATGAGGATGATGAAAAGAGCACCCAACTCATTAAGCAATTTCACATACATAAATTGCTTAGGCAGTGCCTGCCACAAAATAATCATTACGTGTGTTTATCATTGCTACTATTCTTTGGCAGAATGTAAAGTAGAGGTTCCTCCAGGATCAGGCCATGGCCAGCCTCTTATTACACTTATATGTGTGATCAGAGATTGCAGGGACAGAGAGAAATCTCCACGTCTGCCAGGGCGGTTGCCCTCCTTCATACAGGGAAGTGTTCACCTGCCACTGAGGATCTTACGGGTGGTGGGTGGAGGTGGGGAGATGGCAGCCCAGCTGCATTATGGGCCTAGGTGAGTCCCTGAACATGAATGTCTGCAGCCGGTGAATCTCTAAACATCCAGTCCAAGGCCCAGAGAATGCAGCAGGAATGGAAGTCCCCCACCCATACTGCTCAGGGCAATAGAAATAATTTAGGGTATTGAGAGACCAGAGGTGTGGGTAGTCTGAAAAGACAAAGGTTTGTGTAAGGGGCAGGATCAAGCCAAGGTCTCCCGGCTGCCAATGATGGAATTCAAAGCAGGACAGAACCCTGGAGAATTCCAGAGTATGCAATCGTTCCAACCAGCCCTCTCTGCTGTGACCCCATGCAGGTCAAAAGGAGGCACTAAGGCCCAGAAACAGGTGAAGAGTTTGGTCAAGGTAAGAGCAAGAATGGGAACAGAATCCAGGCCTTTCTGTCCCTACTCCAGGGTGGTCGGGTTGACATCTTGCAGCTGGAATGACAGCAGGAAAGATTGCATTTAGAATCCACGAGAGACTTCCAAGGGGTTACGTAGGATGAGACATACTAATGGTGGAAAAAACAGGGCCCGATATACCCCAGGACAGGGCAGACCAGCCGGGACCATAGAGCTTCAACCTGTTCACATCTACTATGGGGGAAGTCCCAGAGACAGATGGATGAGACAGTCACTGCCCTTGAGGGGCTCAGAAATGGAGTGAGCATAGCTAAGTTTGCAACCGACATGTTTCAGTACTATGAAGTGTGAGGCAGGCATGAGGAGCCCGGAAGACTGACCCCTTATGGTCTCCCTCTACTGAGAAGCAATGACTGAACTGGTGACAGCCGTCTTCCCTTCAGAAGTCACCCTGAGTCACAAAGCTTATAAATGGGCTAGTGAATGACTCTCCATAAAAGTACCAGGCAGTTGTCTCCCACCCCAGGCTGGAATGTGGCCCATGGCCAGGGAAGCCTCTCAGAGAATCAGTCCCCAAACCACAAACACTGCTGGTGACCCACATGGCCCTGGCCCAGGAAGGGACTCAAAGTTGACCTCAAAGCCCTTGGGATCTCCTGGACTGACATCAGGCAAGTCCAGGCTTGGGGGTTGAAGAGGGGAAAATATACGGGCAGCCAGTCCCCGGTGATGCAGGTGGCAGAAAGTACATCCTGCCTACAAGTCCTTGGTGACAAAGCCCCCTTGTTGACATGATCATCACGGCAGGAGCTAGAGAAAACTGGCCTTGAAAATCATAGAATTTACATAGAATTACAACCTAGCAAAATGCAAGGAACAGAGAGGGGGCAACTAAACAATCTTGCAGAGGGGCAGCTCTGCTTTCAGGCAGCTGTTTTGCTTTGGGAGCCTTGGTAAGAATATTTATACAACTGGAGTAGGTCAGTGCTGACCCACTGGGGCCGATGTGGGGGCCCTACCCCTACCCTTCAGGTGAGTAGCAGCCTGCCAGCCAAGTTTCCATCCCATTCCTCTCACATGAAACTGTTCTGTTTATCCAGGAAGAGGGCCTTTGGATATCTGTTCCCCGGGCAGGGACCCAGGAGAAACACTGCAGACACTCTGGCACTAGAGTTCCTTAAAAGGTAAAGCCAAGGCCTCTGGCCAATGACGCACCTTAGCCCCACCCAGGGACATAGAAAGCAGGAACTATTGTTCCCAAGATGCATTGATGATGTAATCCTTTGTGCAATAGAAAATAATGTGAACTCACTGAACAGAAGCTTCTCTCGGGCCTGTGTGGCAAGAAAAGAGCCCAGAAACCTAGCCTTTCTCTGGCCACCCTACCCCCCAAACTGGTCTATCTCTGACCCCCAAAGGCCAGTTGCCTTGCTAAAACTCAGACCAAACTACACCACAGATACACATGTAGAGGTGAGCTGAAGTCTCCATCTGATTCCAAAGCCCACACTGTCTATTCTCCTAATATGTTGTTCCCCTGCCCACCATCCACTCACTTGTTAAACTGGAACCCAGGCCTGGGCCACCCAAGTGTGTTCATATCCCCCAGAGCCATCTGTCCCAGAGCCCGTGCTCCAGTGCCGCATTCTCCTGCTGCCTGTTTGCCCATGTATAGCCTGCCTCCCACCTAGCACCTCATCCGCAGGGAGCCAGGCCCAGAGGGTGTCTTGCTCACCCTTGAGGCCCCAGTGCCAAGAACTTCGAGGCCATTCCATAAGGATTTGTAGAGCGAATGAATGGATGAGTGAATGCTGTTCTCAACTCCTCTGCCCAGAAGAGCTGACCCCAGGCTAGACCCTCCTGCAAGAATTAACCTTCTCTTACTTTCCCCAGGGCCCTCTCACTCCCTCTCCCCATCCTAAATTAGATCCTGGTACTGGAATATCAGATCACCATTAACTTAAGTTGTGAGGACCCACATGCCACAAGGGAAGGGCTGCTTCCGGGACCGTCCCGCCTGTCACCTCCCCAGCAAGCCGAAGCTGTCTGTGCTCTGGGAATGCACGGCCCGGGGAACCCGAGTCCAGACAGCTGGCAGCTCAGGCCCCTGCAGAACTTTTTATTGCAGAGGAGGGGTCCTTGGAAAAGAGGGGTGGGGGCAGTTCACAGGGACAGGGTGCTGGGTCCAGGTGAGCCACAGGCCAACCCAGTGGCACCAGCGTCCAGGCTATCTCCGCACTGGGGACGGGGCAGTCACGGTTCTGTAAGCTGTGCTTCAACACCTTACGCTCCGGGGTGGGGGGCAAGAGGGACAGGTGAGGTGGGGGCCAGTTCCATGGGAGGGGGCGTCTGAGACAAAAAGGGCAAGTTTTGGGGGGCAGAAGCTGGGGTTGCTTGTCTTCCCCGGAGCGGGAGGGTTCAACATCCGCGGGAGCCGCTGCAGCTGAAGTCGCCGGCACAGAGGGGGGAGCCGCAGAGCGCGCAGCCGCCGCCAGGGGCGCTCGTCTCCAGGGCGCCGGGGTCGGCGCCGGGCACAAGCGGGCGGGCGGGGCCCGAGTCGGGAGCGCTGCCGGGAGCTGAGCCGAGAGCGGCGGTCGGAAGGAGCAAGGCCCCCCCCCCCCCCCCGGCCCGCACCCTGGTCCCGCCCCAGAAGACAGACGTGCAAGCAGATACACAGACCCTCCCCCAACGAACAGACCTCAGGGCCCCCTCCCCCAACACACATGAACACACGGAGTCACCCGCGAGAGGAGAAAAAGGGAGCAGTCCCAGACACAAGCACAAACACGCCGCGTCTCCCTTCCCGAGAAGATGCGCACACTCGAGGGGCGGGTGGGGGAGGGGGCCGGGAAGAAAAGGTAGAGCGACCACTGGGACCCGCCACGCCTGTTGTCTACTTACGCAGGCTCCCGGTCCCAGAGCCCAGGCCAAGCCTGCGGGGAGAAGAGGGGAGCAGGTGAGTACATCTATCTACCTGCCAGGCCTGACATCCTCCCTTCTCCAAGACACACTCTCCTGACCCTCCCAGACTGGCAGTCTTTCCATGCTGCGGGCGCCGCCTTGACTCTCTGATCCCCACTGCCCTTGGAGTTAAAACTCCTTCCAGACCTTTGACCTTGAGCCCTCCCGCCTCACATGCAAATAACTCGACTTCATTGATGACTTCTTAGAGGAGGGAGAAGGCAAAAAGACCTCCGCTTTCTCTGGCCTAACCTGATCTTGGAAGGTGAGACCATGAGGGAGGCATTTCAAACCTTCAAAGGAGACCACGAAGGAGGTAACTCAGTTATCTAAAGAATATTGTTCAAGCCTCACCCAGTCACTCTCTGTGAGTCCTTGTTGTCATTTAGCCTCTCTGAGACTTGCTTTCCTTGTCTGCAATACAGGGATGATAGTGCCTCCCCTGCCAGGGCACTTCTGGGCTTTAAAGGATTTGATCGTGCAATATGTCTGCTGCATGGTGAGTGTTCGGTTCCCTCCTCCTCCTGCAGCCAGTGTACCCAACTCCTGCTGGCCCTCCTCTTTCCTTCTGTGGTCTGCCTGTTCTTTAACCCTGCCCTACCCAGGCCTGGGGAGAAGGGCAGTGTGGAGAAGAAGGCACATCGCACTGGGGACCTTATTCCCATGGGCTAGGCCTTAGTTCCTGCCACTGTCTCCATAGACAAACTTGCCCCTGCTGTCTGATACTGGGGTGAATGACTTGATGGGTCGCCCCGTTCCTTTGACTTTTGGTAAGATGGTGGGGAAAAAAACTGGCTCCAGGAGGACAAATCCCTGGATACCCAGGTCGTCTCTCCCCACCCCTCCCCGGCTGATGAGGGTGGTGGCTGCCCTATGCCCCTGCACTCCCCCCAGTCCCCGCCACAGCCCACATCTGAAGCACTCCCGGCCCTCACCGTTGCTCCTCGCTCTGCAGCAGCTTGCGGTAGGTGGCGATCTCAAAGTCCAGGCCCAGCTTCACGATCATCAGCTCCTGGTACTCCCGCAGCTGCCGCACCATGTCCTCCTTGGCCTGCTGCAGGGCGGCCTCCAGCCAGGCCAGCTTGCCTTTGGCACTGCCTGAGGCACCCTCCAGCCGTTCCTTAGCTGTCTCTAGTTCACAGGACTGGGGGCAAAGGGCAGACCAAGCACAGAAGGACATCTTTGGCCCTCACTCCTTCCCTTCAGGGAACCAGACCTTTCTCAGAGGCTGGAGTGACAATGAGGCGTTGGAGAATGTCCGTGATTGTGAGGACTGAGCATGCCTGTTATGAGACTTGTGTCTGTGTGTCAATACCACAGGGTGAAAAGAGCCTGCCCACCCTTCTGCTCTCAGAGTGAAGATTTGGGACCCACCATTTGGGATGGCTGTAAGAGAGCCTTTTATGTCTAGTATGGTGGCACTTCTGATGTGAGCTGGGATCCAGGAAGCATCAAATGCTCTTTAGTAGGTGATGCTAGGGTTATTGTTTCAAAAGGAAAACTAACAGGAAGAATATCCATTCCCCATAGGAGCCTATAGTCTCGGAGAAAAAAATTAATGACAAATGCCTATCTTGCTGAGGTGTGCTTTCTGCCTAGGAAACCAGAGCAGCTGTGGCTGGTGGAAGACTGAACCCCAACAGGCCACCCACTCACTCTGCCCCCCCTAGAACCTGAGCCGCTCAGCCCTCCTCTGAGTGATCAGTTCCTGGACAAGGGAGACAAATCCTCCACAAGTGTCCCTTTGAGCCTGAGACACTTCATTTGCAGACAGTGAAAAAAGACTGGGAGCAGAAACCCTGAGGGGTGGGACATGAGCCAGGGGTCTTGACAGAGGGTACCAAGAGAAAAGGTCAGGAGACTGGGAGAAAGCAATCGTTTCTACAGGGGCCTGCCTGGAAGCATCGAAAACATGAAGGCCACATGCTAAACATATATCAAGAGTATCCAGGCCGGGTGTGGTGGCTCACACCTGTAATCCTAGCACTCTGAAAGGCCGAGGAGGGAGGATGACTCAAGGTCAGGAGTTCAAAACCAGCCTGAGCAAGAGCGAGACCCATCTCTACTAAAAATAGAAAAAAATTAATTGGCCAACTAAAAATACATAGAAAAAATTAGCTGAGCATGGTGGTACATGCCTGTGGTCCCAGCTACTTGGGAGGCTGAGGCAGCAGGATTGCTTGAGCCCAGGAGTTTGAGGTTGCTGTGAGCTAGGCTAACACCACGGCACTCTAGCCCTGGGAACAGAGTGAGACTCTGTGTCAAAAAAAAAAAAAAAAAAAAGGAGTATCCAGTGTCACAAGAAAAAATGCCCTCTCCCATTTTCCTGAAATCACCAGGACCTCTTGCATATTTTCAGTTGTTCATTGCTCTACTTTAGAGACACAGGTTCAGCACTCTTTCTCTACTACAAGGATCATAAAAGTGCAGCTGGGGTGGTAATAAGTGGCAAAGGACCCTCTGTCTTGCAGCCAAAGGAACCTATTGGGAGCATATACCCCATGTGAAGAAGAGAGACAAGATAGAGGCCTGTCTTCTCTAGCCAAATGTTACTATTTGGGAATCACAGTTAACATTTCCAGATCTTCACATTTTAAAAAGTAACCCAGAAAACTGGGTTTCTAGGTAATATCTTGCAATTCCTCAAGATGGACTCAAATTTCATGCCAAGTAAGAAAAAAAACAAACACAGACATAAAAATATACATACACATATAAAAAGAAACAATATATAAACAAGCATATGTAGTCCTACATATTTACCGTCATGTCCATTACTTACCTGCATAAAATTCACAGTAGTAGGCCAAGGCGAGCACAATATACACATGCCGCCACGCTGCTGTTTGCTCAGACATTCACAAAGAGACAATCTGTGTACTCCAAGGATTGGCGGGGAAGGTATCTAGCCCAGTTGTCACAAATAATGGACACCCTCCCTCCATCACCACTGTGCCACCTCCGACTCCCACCCTCACCTGACTCTCAGCGCCATCCACCCGCACCGCCAGCCGCTGGATGGCCTGGTTCAGCCTGTTCAGATCCTCCTTGCTGTGCCGCAGGCTCTGCACGTGGTTCTGCACAGTTGCCTTTATCTCCTCGCACTGCGGGGCAGGGTGGCAGAGGACAGCAGACGGGGCTAAGCAGTTCCAGAACCCACCCGTCCACCTGCTGTCACCAGCAAGTCATCTAACCTCGGGGCACCAGTTTTGCCATCTGTGCAATGGGAATGAGAGTCCTTCCTATCCCAAGGAGTGGTGAAAGGATGCTGTGTGCTCATTGGCACAGTGGCCGGTGCTCTCCCAGGCCCAGAGATGCCAAAGGAAACCTGAAGTCGGGCACGACAGGCAGCAGCATGGGGCAGCAATCTGTCGAAGGGGCTATTGGACTGAGATCACCCCAGAAATAGGGATAAGTGAACTCTGGGAAATTGATTATTGTAATTTGCCACAGCCGGTCATCTAAATTAGTACAAAAAGGATTTAATAAAATTCAGTAGTAATTCCTAATTTTAAAAATCTGGGACTATGAAGGGGCTTCCTTATCTTGGTGAATGCTATTAATCAAAAGTAATAATAAGGATCGAGATTCCAGCTCTGTCCCCAAACCCAAGGCCACCATGGGAAGTGCTGTCTATAAAATCAGCCGGCCCTGTCCCTCCCTGCACCTTGCCTCCCCATCCCAATGCATAAGCAGACTGCGGACAGTAACTCACACTGGCTCAGTGCCTGACACGTCAAAATCTTTTTACTGTCACTGTCTAGTGAAGCAGGCTGGGTAGATGTGACCATCTCCAGTGTTTTCCTTGGGCAAGCTGATGCCCGGTACATCTGCCATGTGCAAGGAAGCGGGGACCAGAGGGAGGTGCATGACCCTGCTGGTCACTGGCTGGGACAAACTGCATTTTAAGCCCATGCTCTTTGCTGTACACCCGAGGTCCTGATAAAGTCACACACACACACACCCTCAGCCCAGAGAGGAGGAACTGTTCGCACCAGCCCAGTGCAAATTTCTTTCGAGGGTAGACGGAGTGCGGAGGGACAGACAGGGGCAGACTGCAAAACATCGTCTCAGTCTCTGCTGTATTTGCACCGCCCACTCTTTCCTCTCCTATTCCCCAAAACTGTACACACAACTTCTGCCTGGCTGGGCAGCAGATCTGGGTGGAGTCCAAAGCCTCTCAGCCCAGTGGGACCAGTGAGCTGTGCGGACAAGTCTCACCATGACGAAGGAGCTGTAGTCTCCTCCAAGCCTCTCTTGAGCACAAAGCCAGGCTCCAGCTCAAGAGCTCCGGGAATCCTTGCCTTTGAGAACTAGGCCTCTTATTCCCCGGGGCTTTGTGACCTCACCTTATTACAATGGCAGAGTTCTGACTGGGAGGCTCAGAGACAGGAGGTCAAAGGGAGCTATACTGTGGGCCCAGATGGGAAAATGGAAATTCCTGGGCTGGTGTGGGCCTTGAAAGAAAGTGGAGGAGAGGACGGCTACTTCAAGTGGGGGGGGAATGTGTAGAGCTGGAGAGTTGGGGCTTATGGAGTGGGCAATGGGGAACCACAGAAGGTGCTTGAGCAGGACAGTGGCCTGCTGTGAGATGTGATTTAGGAAGGCCCATCTGGTAGCAATGTGGAAGATGGACAGGAGGGTCAGAAACTGGGACTGGGAATGCCAGTCCCAAGACTTAGTAGGAAATCTTAGGTGAGGCAGTGACTCTAAACTAGAAGAATGAGCAGAACTAGAGCACACAAGCTGCTGCCAGCATTTTCCTTTTGTTTTATAATGTTCTCACTATGTGAAAAAGAATATATAAAACATGCATTTAATGATTTAAATAGCAACAATAATAAAACAAATCCTTGTGTGCCCACCAGTCCTTCAAAGCCCCCTGTGGGACCCGTGCTGGTCCCAGCACTGTCCATCCCTAACCCCATCCAATCCCTAAAGTAACCACTGTCCTGGGATTTTATCTTAATCATTCCCTTGCTTTTCTCTATTACTTTATGTGTGTATCCCTAAGCTATGATTGGTTTGCCTACCTTTGAGTTTTATATAAATAGAATTACACTGTTTGTATGCTTCTATTACTTGCTTTTTCCTCCTCAATATTGTATTTTTGAGATTCATCTGTTTTGAGGCTTGGAGCTTTGTTCATTTATCAGTGCTGTATAGTATTCCAATGTATGGCTATTCCTCCATTTTCCTATGAGCAGTTCACATTGGCTTTATGTTTCATCATAAAAACGACACTGCTGTGAACTTTTTTGCACATAGCTGTTAGCATACTTCAGCAGGAAGTTCTTTAGGATACTAGCTGTCAAACTCTTTTTTTAACCATAACTCAGAATAAGAAATACATATATATATATATATTTTTTTTTTTTTTTTTTGAGACAGAGTCTCACTCTTTGCCCAGGGTAGAGTGCCATGGCGTAAGCCTAGCTCACAGCAACCTCAAACTCCTGGGCTCAAGCAATCCTTCTGTCTCAGCCTCCCGAGTAGCTGAGACTACAGGCATGTGCCACCATGCCCAGCTAATTTTTTTATATATATTTTTTTAGTTGGCCAATTAATTTCTTTCTATTTATAGTAGAGACAGGGTCTCGCTCTTGCTCAGGCTACTGAACTGAGCGATCCACCTGCCTTGGCCTCCCAGAGTGCTAGGATTACAGGCATGAGCCACCACGCCCAGCCAAGAAATATATTTTATATCATGAATCACTACCTATATATAAATACACATATACTGAAATAAGTTTCATGAAAAATTACTCACCCCTGCTATGAATAATGCAGTCTGATCTAACCAATCACCTTAACACATTCTTTTACTTTCAATTTATGTCCCTTGTTGTGTTTTAGGTTCATTTCTTATAAATAGCATATAACCTTTATTATTTATTTAATTATACAATGAAAGTGAAATATCCATGTACCCACCTACTACTGACCCAAAAACTAAAACATTACTAGTAATTGACATCCGCCTCCATGCTCCTGTACTGCCCTGGCCTCTGCTTATCTTCCCAGAGGTAATCACTTCCCCAAAGCTGTGTTATAATTCCCTTGCTTTTTTTTTTTTTAGTTTTATTCCATACATGCATATATCTAAAAATACGTGTTTAAGTTTTTCTTGTTCTTTTTTAATAAAAAAGATGTCACACAGGGACTTACTGTTTTTACTCAACATTATGTTACTAAGATTCCTCCAATAGGGTCATAGTATGCTATTGTGTGATTATACCAGACTTTATGGAATTCGGTGATTGTTTTGTTCACTCCTCTTACAAAGGTTGTACTATGAACATTTTTCTACATGCCCCCTGATGCATACATGCAAGAATTTCTCTTCTTTCTCTTTTTTCTTCTAAAAGTTTTGGTTTTACTTTTGATACTTATGATAAATTTGTTTTAAATTGATTTTGCGTATAATAGAGACCAAGGATCCAATTTTATATGGAACCAGTAAATAGTCCTTCCTTTCACTGCTGATCTGCCATACCACCTCCATGGTACATCAAAAGTTTTTATTGATTTATATATAAATTTAGAGGCTATTTATTTTGTTCCATTGGTCAATTTGTCTGTCTTTGGGTGAGTACTACACTTCCTCAATTACTATAGCTTTATATGAAATTATAATATCTGAAAGGGAGAGTACCCATTTATTTATTTTTTCATCCATTCCTTGGCTACCCTTGATCTTTGTTTTTCCCATAAATTTTAGAATCAACTTTTCAAGACTTATGTACATCCTTTTTCAGAATTTGATTTTAGTTGCATCAACTCTGTAAATCAGTTTAAGGTGAATTAATATCTTTATGATATTAAAGCTTCTTATCCATTAACATGATATATCTCTTCATTTACTTGGGTCTTCTTTATTATCTTTTATTTCCAATTACATTTCAAATAATGTCATATTTCTCTAGGTATAGTCTTTCACATATTTTTAAGGTTTATTTCTAAGTATCTTATGAGTTTTAAAGCATTATTTTATCAACTTTATTGAGATATAATCTGCATACAATAAAATGCACATATCTTAAAAGTACAGACCAATATATGTCCAAATATAATCACCACTGAATGAAAATATAGATTTCCATAATCAGAAAGTTTCCTCATGCCTCTTTGCCATTAGTCTCCACCCCATCCCAAGGTGGAGATGATTTAATTTCTATCACTATAGATTAGTATTGTTAGTTCTAGAACTTCATATGAATGGAAGTATACAGTATATGTTCTTTTGTGCCTGACTTTTTCACTTAGCATAATGTTTTTTAGATTTATCTATGTTGTGTCATGAATCAATAGTTCATTCTTTTTTATTGCTGAGTGATAACTTATTGTATGACCATATCTCAGTTAGTTTATCCATTCATCTGTTGATAAACATTTGAGTTGTCTCCAGTTTGGGACTATTATGAATAAAGCTCCTTTGAAATTCATGTGTTTTATACTTTTCCTTGTACAGGTATTTCACTTCTTTGGTTAAGTACATTCCTAGGCGTTTTATTTTCTTTGTAGCTATTGTAAATAGTATTGAGTCCTTAATTTGACTCAACTGGTATTAATATATAGAAATGCTACTGATTTGTGTACATTCATTTTATAACTTGAAACTTGCTGAATTTATTTATTAATTCTAGTAGTCTTTTGGTGGAGTCTTTGGGATTTTCCTAGACAAGATCATATTATCAGTGAAAAGTGATAGTTTGACCTCCTTTTTCCCAAGTTGAACACCTCTTATTTCTTTCTCTTGCCTGATTGCTCTGGTGAGGACTTTCAGCACTGTGTTGAATACAAGTGGTGACAGTGGGCAACCTTGTCTTGTTCCAGTTCTTAGTGGGAATGCTTTCAACTCTTCTCCATTCAGTATGATGTTGGCTGTGGGTTTGTCATATTTGACCTTTATCATTTTGAGATATATTCCTTCTATGCCTAGTTTGTTGAGGGTTCTTTTTATCATGAAAGGGTGCTGGATTTTGTCAAATGTTTTTCCTGCATCTATTGAGATGATCTTAAGGTCTTTGTCTTTCCTTCTGTTTATGTGGTGAATCACATTTATTGACTTATGTATGTTGAACCATCCTTGCATCCCTGGGATAAAGCCTACTTGATCATGGTGAATTATCTTTTTGATGTGCTGTTGAATTCAGTTTGCTAGGATTTTGTTGATCTCCTCATTGGTACGGTGCAGGGTTTCCCTGTGCCTAATCACTGTAGCCTTTATCTCCTCACACTGAGGGAAGCATAGATGCTCATAAGGCTCAGGATGAGACATTTCATCCATTCAGGACACCAGGGATGATTGTGTAGGTTGTGCAGTGCTCAGCCTATGCAACCACACATGGCAGTCCCGCCCTGCCATCCGAACCTAGAGAGGCAGCCCTTCCTTCTTTTACCATCCTTAGGGATCAGAATCCCCAGACAAAAGAAGTCTTTTCTAATAAATAACTTGCTTCCCTCCCACTGCCATGTCTAGGAGGCAGATCTCCTATGCCCCCCATCTTGTACAAGGATTTAGCCTCAGCCCGGCTACAGCTGGCAATGTCATTGTACTGAGCCTTGATCTCAGCCACATGCAGCCCATGTTAAGGTCCTAGCTGTTGTCCATCTTGATAATGACTGAGGTGTCAGAGATGTGGGTCAATAGGGGGTCCATTCAATTGACAGGGGAGGCATAGTATTTTATTTTTAGTTTATAAATATACAGTAATTAAAACAATTCCATATGCAAGGAAAATAAGACTTATTTTTGGTTAAGTGAAGCTCACATGAAAGATACATTATCAGTAAGGAAAAAAAAAACAGAAAGAGAGAAATTTTTGTCCTAAAGTAGAATGATTGGTTGTTCTGAAATGGGAAAGAAAAGATTCGAGATGATTTGTGGAAGATGATTCTTGTGAAAGGAATTTTATGTGTGATCAATCTGGCTAAAATTAGAAGGGAATTATTTATAAGTTTTTCTAAAAATTGAGCTTTAATAACAAAAGTACACTGATGAAAAACTAGAATTTGGTCCTCTCTTTTACAATAAGATTTTTCTTGGAATTTAGATCTGCTCTTAATAGGAAATAGTGAAAAGTTTTTCTTTACTTTTAGGGAATTAGCCTAGGAAACAAAGATTCTGTGTTTTATCAAGATGATTCCCTGTGCTTCACATTGTCTTTATTAAGTCTTTGATAACTTAAGAAAACTGAGTCCCGTCTATTAAAGAGTTAATTTTTTTCTAAAAGTTTGTAACTTTCTGTTTATAATTCTGATTAAATGAATGACTGTTATTTCACAGTAACCTGTGATCCTATTTAGAACAAGTGTTTTAAACTTTGATACTTTTTACAAACTTCCAAAAATCAAATTCTAAATTAAATCTTTTTCTTAAACTTGAACTAATTTTGAGATTTTGCAATTGGGCCCCTGGGACATCAAAAAGGATGTTTCTTTCACCTTGTAAAAGAGAGATATGAACTAACTAGGCTTATTTGATATGCTAAATTATATAGGAAGCATTGTCAAATAGTAAGCAATTCTCAACCTTCTTCAGCTATATTTATATGGCTATGTTATTAATATTTGTTTCAGAAATTATATGAAATTTATAGAAATCTAATAGTTCAGATATAAAGCTATCAGTCATAATGCTACTTACTATCTAAATTATTGTATGCCACAGAAAGAACCAATTTCCTTGCCAATTGCTGGTTAAAATGAACTCTCATCAGATTTTTTTTTTTTTTTTTTGAGACAGGGTCTCACTTTGTTGCCCAGGCTAGAGTGAGTGCCATGGCGTCAGCCTAGCTCACAGCAACCTCAAACTCTTGGGCTCAAGAGATCCTGATGCCTCAGCCTCCTGAGTAGCTGGGACTACAGGCATGTGCCACCATGCCCGGCTAATTTTTTCTATATATATTAGTTAGCCAATTAATTTCTTCCTATTTATAGTAGAGATGGGGTCTCACTCTTGCTCAGGCTGGTTTTGAACTTCTGACCTTGAGCAATCTGCCCGCCTCAGCCTCTTAAAGTGCTAGGATTACAGGCGTGAGCCACCACGCCTGGCCTCTCATCAGATTTTTAACTGTGGCCATTCTAAGTCTTTGTCATCCACAGACAGTGGTGTTGATTCTTCTCAACACCATGCATTTGCAATCAACTACCTCCATAAATTGTTCCTTTTTCAAGGAGATTCATAGAAAGAATAGAAAGGACTCTGACAAGTAGAGGTTTCTGATAACCTTAAGATAATACCATTGGACTAGGTAAGAATTCCCAGAACTCCAATGAAGAGACAGACTGACTTATAAAACTGCTACCCAACATCAAGCAGAATAAGAATTAATTCAATACCAGGGAAATATTTTGGCAGATTTTCCTGCTAAGTCAGCCAGTACTGAAATTTTTAAGATATGCAATTTGAATGAACCCCCTGATCCAAGTCAGATTGCCTATGAAAAGGTATGCCCCTGAATTAGGGGAACAAAATTGGCATTTAAGAAGATGCAGATGTTAAGTATGGACTCATGGAGAGCTTGGACAGATACCTGGTCATTCCTGAGTCCTTAAAGTTTTCAATATTAAAAGTTCTACACTCCATGACTCATCATGGAAGAGACAAAAAGATCCAAATTATGAAAAATATTGGTGTAGTGACTGTTTTAAAATTGCTAAAATGGTTTATGACCAATATTTGATTTGTCAAACCCATAACCCTGGGAAGACAATCAAAACTTCTGGTACATTTCTGCTACCTGATAAGTAATTTGAACATTTATAGAGGGATTTCATTCGATTGCCATTTTCAATGCATGTTTTCTCGTTACATAGAAGTTTTCCCATGCAAAAAGACCAATGTTAAATAATAGTAACTTAAAGATCATTAGAAAATGTTTCCCTCATGAGGCATTCCTGGCAAAGTCTCCAGCATAGAGGTACTTGTTTCACTGTACAAGTTGTGAAACAGTTAAATAAGGTATTATAAAAACAAAAGCATTAGGCAAAGCTAACTGAATTGACAGGATTGCCTTGGTCAAAGGTACTGCAGACTGATGGCAATCATAGCCACTCCCTCTGGGATTGACTCAGATTGACACCTTATGAAATAGCTACTGGAATGTATATGCCCCTAATAATAGAACCTCATGTATCTTCCACTCTCCTAAACTCTGATATGGCCAAATGCTGCAAGACTTTAATGCATTGTGCCAAAGTGTATTTTTGCCAGATAAAGGAAGCTTTTCATGATCCACCAGTTGAGGACAACTGTGTTTTCTGGAAAAGACATCAAAGAAAGATTGCCCTTGAACCCCATTGGAAGGGACCACACCAAATTATTCTCACCACCCACACTGCAACAAAACTTTGGGGCCTTGAACCTTGAGTCCACATCTCACAACTCAAAAGGGCCCCTTCAGACTCTTGAAATGGTACACCCATTGCAAGCCTTAAGGTAAAGCTAACCAGAGAAGTTTCTCCACAGAATCAGACAGTATTCTAGATGTAGACAGCTTTCCCAAAATCACAGATCAAGATTTCTCTGCCATCAGGAAACTCTTACTTCTTGTAATTTTTCCTTGCTTCTGCCTACCTCTTTCACCTGGCAGAATGATGGTATAATTAGAATTTCACAATCAGCAGCTTCTGAGGGTAACTTGGCAGAGTGTTGGATCTGCCACGTCAAACCTAAATCTTTACCTAAAAAATCCACCCACTGGTTAACTTTAGCAACATCTCTAACACATGTGTTTGTTCAAATTATACTAGTGGTCCCTTTTATGAAGTTAAGACTTCCAGACTCACTTGTTCTAACTACCGATTTTATTTTAACCCAGTCATGGTATATAAGAACGAGGACAAATGAGTGTATCACAAGATAGAGTTGCACCAAAAGCCTAAATGGATTTTCTTGCAAACTGACTTATGTGCCAGGGTACAATCATGTTCTTTTAGCTTGTAATATTAATGACGTCACCTCAGCTCCTTGGCCAAACACTGCTAATTCTACCATTCCAAGTAATGTATCCATGAACAATATAACTAGGAAAGGGACCTTGTGTGCACCCATTGGATATCCTTTTATTTGTGGAGGATTTCGTGGCCAACCTTATACATGGGCAACCTCGTGCCTCAATGGATGGAAAGTGAAAGGCCAATGTGGGTTAGGAATTTTGATGGTACCTTGGTTGCCTCATGATCAGTCAGAAACAGAACGTTGGTCTGCTACTTACAGGTTAAAGAGAACATTGCCAGGAGACTTTAACCCTTCTGGATGAGCATCATTTGTTAGGTCCCTTTTTCCATGTTTTGGAGTAAACATAAATGAGGCAATGATTAGACATTTATCCCTCATAATAGGCTGTGTAGCAGATTCTACTGCAAAGGCTATGGTTACACAACAGACTCTTCAAATTCTCTTGCTAAAGTTGTACTAGATAATAGAATTGCTCTAAATTACCTACAGCAACTTCCCCCTGCCCTCAACCATCTCCTATTTTTCAGCCAAAGTGAAGTGCCCACCATTCCCCTCACATCCTCTGGCCTCCGCTGCTTTGTGTCTTTGCTTTCACCATTCCCTCTGCCTCAGTCCTCCTCCCCTTCTCATCTCAGCACTTCCAAGTCCTCACACTCTTTAGGCCCAACCAAAGGGTCATCTCCCTCAGGGACGCTCCCCTGATCCCTGGCCCCAGGCCCCTATACTGGAGGCTCACTCTTCCGCCAAGTCCCCATGGCAGGGTGTTGCTTGACTACAGCCAGGTGTTCTGCAGCTTTGCATTAAGGTCCTCCATGTGGTGCTGTCCTGCTTGAGGACCACAGCCTCCTCCTTCGTGCTCAGAGCCTGGTTCCTGGTGGGTGCTCAGTACAAGTTTGTTCCCTGCCTTGCACTGGCTCCCGGGACTCACTGGGAGGGAAAGAAGAGGCATGATAACCAAGACATTAGCTTTTTATCAACAGACTGGTTTGTTAGAAATCAAAAGGACAGGGGAATAATTTCTAGAAGATCTGACTGTGAATGGAGGTGTCCTCTTCTCATACAGATTATGTCCTAGATTATGTCTGGAATTTTTCATGCTCTTCCCACTACCCATTGCTCTCCCCACCACCACCCACCACCAGCCCACCCTGAGTTCCAAGGATAATAAATAGGCCACCAGGGAGCATGTTTCCCCCAGCCTGGGTGAGGGATTAGTATTAACCGTTTGGAGGACCACTGTAGTCTAGATGTGAGACCTCTCAATTCCATCCCCTTCAGGTTGTGATTTTAGCAAGTATAACTCAGCCTGCAGCTCTTCTTCTTTCTGGATTTTAAATGCACTTAATTCTATGTGTGGACAAAGGCTGATTATTAACATCCTCGCTGACTGGGATGGCACAGAAAGTCTGCTCCATCCACCCACCAAAACTCAGAAAGGGGTCCAAGCAAGAAGAATCATGTGAGTACCTCTGTAAGTCTAATTTAAAGCATCCACGCTTCAGGGTGAGTCCATTTCCTCTTGTGGAGGAGACACCAAGGAAAGACCTCTCTAATACTCCTATTCCTGAAAGAAAATTGGACTAGAAATACATAATCCTGCAGCCAAGCACAGTCACACAGCTGGCAACTCCCGCTCAAGCTGAGGGTGGATGCACAAGACACTGTAGAGTTAGTTGGGCTGCATCTTCTACAGAGAACGGAACTAAGGTTGGCCTTAAACTGCTGCAAACAAAGCAAGGCTGGACCAAAGGAATCCAAGTCCAGGACAGTGTGGAAAGGACAGCAAAGGTGACAATGGGGCACTCCCTGGAAATGAGATGCCAGGCAGCCCAAAGACAGGGATGGCTGATCTCTGGAATTCCAAGATTTAATTATCGTTTGCACAATAATAACTCATATTTAAAAGCAAAGGAAGCTAAGGGTGATTTGCATGCTTCTCTTCTTTAGTGCTGACTGCTGAGTGTACACTCTGGTTTCCTCTGCCAGTAATTGCACACATAATTGACCTCCTTTGTGATGGGTTATGGTTTTCTAGAGTTGGTGGCCATGACCAAGCATCAGTTGACAGAGAGGCTTTGAATCAGACCGATTTCTCTAAGAGCCCAGAGCCCAGCAGCCGGTGCTCCTGCCTCCAACTCAGCCCTTGATCAGCCCTCAGAGACTCAAACCCTAGGGGAGAACAGTGTGAAGGAGGGCTGGGAGTCTCCTCAAATTCTAACTCCACCCCTCCATGGAACGGTCTGTGTATGATCCTAGATAAGTCACTGGACCGCTCTGAGCTCCCCTTCCTGATCAGGTAAACAGGCACAATAATGCCAACCTCAGAAGGATGCTCTGGGTGTTAGATGAAATCATATAGTGTAAAAAGCCTTCAGCACAGTACTAGGTACATTGTGAACACTCCATAAATGTACCCCTAGGCAGAGCAAAGAGGGGTGCAGGAAGTAATTGCTTGCCTGGGTATGGGAGACACTTACTAGAAGAGGAGATAGGAGCTGAGTTCTGAGAAATGGAAAAAAGAAGAGAAAGTTTTTGCCCACAGGGACGCAGGATGAATGACAAGTTAATAACAACAGGATAAATAGGACAAATAAGTAAACAAACATTTATGGGACTCAATGTATGGAGTGCTAGGCAGGGCCCTAAGCGCTTCTGGCCCATTATCTCATTAGATGCTCTCAGCAGCTCTCCGATGATTTCTGTTGTCACCCCTACTCTGCATGTGAGGGAATAGGCTCAGAAAGTGACTTCAGCGCCCGACCGTCTCCACACGCACGCTCACACTCGCCCATCACACCGTGCGGGACGCACAGAGAACTTCCGGCTTCCCAGCCCGCAGGGCGGGGCGCGGGGCTGCGCCGACGTGGGGCCGGGCGTGCCCAGCCGCGCGGCCTGAGGACGGATCCAGGGACCCGGCGCGCCCGGGCCAGTCCCGGCAGAGGGGCGTAGGGGCTGCGCCCGCGGCGCACAACCCGCCGAGCTAACCCGGCGCTTCCCTGCCCCTTCCCGGCCCCATAAAGCGCGGGCGGGAGGTGAACGCGGTTTTATGGAGGCGGCCGGGCAGCCCGGCCCACTTTGTTTGATTCCCGCTCTCCAGGCGCGAGGGCTGAGCCCTCCAAGCTAGTAAACGCCGGGCCGCGAGCTCCCTCCCTGCGCCCGCGGGTGGGCATACAGCGCGCAGCGCGGGCTTGGGTCCAGCCGCCCGCCGCTGCCCCCGCCGCGGCGCCGTGTCCAGCCTGTCCTCCCGCCCCGGGGCCCCCTGCGGGGCCGCGCCTTCAGCTGCGCCTCGGCCTGCGGGCCCCAGCCCGGCCGCTGCTGCATCACCGCCGCCCCCTACCGCGGCATCTCCTGCTACCGCGGCCTCCCCGGGAACTTTGGCAGCCACAGCGTCTGCGGGGGCTTCCGCGCAGGCTCCTGCGGGCGCAGCTTCGGATACCGCTCCGGCGGCGTGTGCGGGCCCAGCCCCCCCTGCATCACCACCGTGTCGGTCAACGAGACCCTCCTCACGCCCCTCAACCTGGAGATCGACCCCAACGCGCAGTGCGTCAAGCACGAGGAGAAGGAGCAGATCAAGTGCCTCAACAGCAGGTTCGCTGCCTTCATCGACAAGGTGGGTGTCCTGGCTCACACCCTTCCTGAACCTGGGAGGAGATGGAATTCCCAGGCCAGTCTCTCTAAAAATGGGGACTAGGGACCGCTGACATTTTATATGACAGTTTAGGTGGTAGGGACCCATAGCAGTGAATATCATTGAAATACCTGATGAGAAAATTCTTCTTCTTTCATATCTGTTTCAATTCTTAAGATTAGGAAGAAAATCTCTTTGGTGCTAATGTCTTTAGCGTCTCTCTGATACTTGATTCCTCCCACCTTTAATAAACAGAGCAAGCCTCAGGTTCAAAGCTGTCTGGGACAATAGCTTCAGCTAGAACTCAATGTTCTGTAACTTCCTTCTATGTGTGCCTAGTCATATTGGTTTTACAACTCTGGTGGTAACCTGAAGTTACTCCTTTAACCCCAGCAGTGTAACTATTAGGGGAATCCATTTATAGATAAATCATGCATAAAACAGTACATGGGATGGCAGAATCTCGAAGTCAGCCGGTGAAGGGTTTACATTTGGGAACTGGTGCCACTGCCAGCACAGTGCTTTGAGTGTGCACAGAGAGAAAGGAGGCAGAGCTAGGGCCAGGGACCCACCCAAGCACCCACACAGAGTGGGTGCCAGAGCAGGACTCCAAGCCCAGGCCCTCTCCAGCTCTCCAGCCCTGGGCTAGAAAGTCCAAAGCTTGGGTCCCCAGCTGCCCCACTGCCTCCAGCAGGGTCTGGTCCACCTTGGCAGGCTCTGCATACTGGAAAGGTAGCCAAGGAGAGCAATATGGAATAGTCCTTGGCCCAGGAGCAGGTGGCCTGGGCTCTACACGCAGTTCCTCCACTGGGCGGTGACTTCCCCTCTGCACCCTGGTGTTTTTCCCCGCAGGGCTGTGTGTGGTACAGTGTGTAAGCTGGCTGTGACTTTGAAAGGGAAGATGGGGGGGCAAAGGAGCCATGAGACCCTGTGAGCCAAAGCCACCTAAAATCATCCCATATAATACCAGCAGTCTCCATGCCCCATTTCTGGAAGTTCCAACCTGGGAATTCCCTGCTGCACTCATGGAGTTGAATGAAAAGGATCCTAGGGCTAAAAGGCAAGGAGACATCTCATCTTTAGCTAAAATGTAGGAGAAATGGAAAACTTAAGGCCAAGGGACCTAGTTTTGTTTGCTGATATCTTTTCTGGCCATCTGGTCTCTCTCCAGTTTGAGTGATTCCCAGGAAAATTGTGCATGCCTCACTTCCCTACAGTCCTCACCCTCCCTAGGTCCCCAAACCTTCCCCCGTTCACATTACCTGCCTGGCCTCTAGAGACGTACGACATAGCATCCAACATATGAGTTTAGGGCCACCCAGGACCACATCCTACATTCCCCCATGTCTCCCTAGGCCCCAGGCGCCCTGTTGGTGAGAGGCCAACCTCCTTTATCTGGCCAGCCAGGCAGCCCTTCCCACCCTGACCATCCACTCAACCAACTGCTCGCCAAGCCATGGGCTGGCCACTGGGGCCATCAATCAACAAGCCATGGGCCCTGCCCTGAGGGAGCTCAGAGTGAAAGGCTTTCTTCCTACTCTATTCCTCCCAACACTGCTCTGCATTCCTTTCCTCCAGGAAGCCTTCCCTGACCGTCACTATCCCCTACCCTTACCTATCCCCCTAGCCCAACAGTAACCCAGTGCAGCCCACATGCCTCTCAGCTTCTCACTCATCCCATCCAGGCCCACCTGGACAGACCCTCACTCCGGCGCAAATATGCAATCATGACACAAGGATGCTCCAGGTGCATCCCAGGCTGGGAGAGGCCAGCAGGGGCCGTGCGGTCCTCCCCTTGCCCCTGCACATCTCACTGCTAGCTCTGTCTTGACGCTGGCTGCTCCGCGAAGAGGGCTGGGGATATTGGCTCCTCCCACCGACTTTTCTCCCACCTCCACCCCAGGTGCGCTTCCTGGAGCAGCAGAACAAGCTGCTGGAGACCAAGTGGCAGTTCTACCAGAACCGCGAGTGCTGTGAGAGCAACCTAGAGCCCCTGTTCAATGGCTACATCGAGACACTGAGGTGGGAGGCTGAGTGCGTGGAGGCCTTTACAGCGGGAGGCTGTCCTCAGAGCTCAACCACGTGCAGGAGGTGCTGGAGGGCTACAAGAAGTGAGTGCAGTGGAAGGAGGGTTTGGAGAAAATGAGATTGAGTCGAAGCAAGATAGATTTAGGTTAGACCACAAAAGGAACTTCCTGATAGGAAGAAGGCAGTGACAATAAGCCTGTTTGGGTGGGGGGTGGATTTTCTTTTCTGGACTGGGACTTAGAACACTGGAGAGATTCTGAGCTGCTCCAGCTACCTCATCATTATGCGTTTATTTCATTAATTTATCAAATATTTTTGAGCATCTACTGGATGTTCCAGATGCTATGTTAGGCCCTGAATGGGGAAGGAGTAAGAAAGTAAGGAGGAGGAGAAAGATAGAGTCCCAGAACTGTAATTCCCCAGGGAGTTTCAGTCCAGAAGCAAAGAGGAGGCCTTTGAACATGTGCCAGGCACCCCACTGACTGACATCACGAAGAAGAGTCCCTGAAACAGGAAGAGCTTTGGGTGACACAGGTTGGTTTGAATGCCTGGAAGAAAGAGAGGGACACGGTCCCTTCTAGTCCCACACTTTTTTGATTCTATGGCCACCTCCAAAAGATCCAGTTCCTGGAATATGCGTGTCTGGGCATTCATTCCCTTTTCTTCTCCCCAAATCTGAGACTTGTGTGCTTTGGCCCCAGGTATGAAGAGGAGGTGGCACTAAGGGCCACTGCTGAGAATGAATCTGTGGTCCTGAAGAAGGTGAGTGACCCCAGAATACTTGTCCCCTAACTCAGAACCAAGGGCAGAGGTAGAAGGGAGATCTCTGTAATTCTGAGAGGCTGAGAGACTCCCTAAACTCACATGGCCCGACTTCTTCCCTCTCCTTCCCACACACTCCCTGGACAGCCTCTGTCAGCGCAGCACGCTGCCTGCTGCAAGCAAGGCAACATTCTGCCCCATCTGGCCACTGGCTTCCCACTTCCTTCGTTCCTGTATCCGCATAGAGGGGACATTCAGTAAATATCTGTAAATGCTAGGGAATGGCCACAACCTCAGGCCAGCGGCAGCTAGGAGACGCTAGCGTGAACAGCAACCATTACTCATTCCCTCCCAAACCTGGCTCTGCAAAAGAACCGTCACAGGGACTCTCTCAGGGCCCTTCCAACACCTCAGGGTGAGGACGGCAGGGGTTATTGGCAGGAAATGAGGCTCAGAGGTTAAGGTGCTTGCCCTGCGTCACACTGGCTTAGAGGGGACAGAGTTGATCCCTGCCCCCTCTTTTTCTGACCACAGATCTAGCTTTCCTTCCGTGAGAGCAGAGAGGGGTGGGGCGTCATTAGAACTGACCCATTTTACACTAGATCCTAAGTTTGGGCGATAGGTGCAAGATGTGGATTCTAGAGGAATCATCTTGGTGGGTACAGAGGAAGTGCCTAGAAACCTTGAGGTCCCCCTTCTTTACTTGCTCCTCACCCCACTGATGGCAAGGAGGGCCTCACCACACCATGACACCAGGTGCTGGGATGAGCATCTAAGAAAGGTTCCAGGGAATTTGCTCAGCCTGACAGGGTGCACCTCCCTAGGGAGGAAAAACCAAAAGCTCTGTGTGGTCCCCCAGTGAGACTCTGTGCCATCTTCTCCCCTTTAGGACGTGGACTGCGCCTACCTACACAAAGCTGACCTGGAAGCCAATGTGGAGGCCCTGACCCAGGAGATCGATTTCTTAAGGCGACTGTACGAGGAGATGAGGGGCCCCAGAGTAGCGGGACAGCAAGGAGGATGTGAGTTAGACACCAGAAAGGACCTGTCACCATTTCAGCTTCTGAAGCCCATGGCAGGATGGGGGGAATATAGAGCAGAGTGAGAGATCCAAGGCAGGTTTACTGTGAGAAAGTGAAGATGTGTAGCTAGAACTCTCACCTGCCATGCCCGCTGTGCTGACAATTATCCTAGGTTGGTGAACTCTGGTCCTACACCCGAAGGTTCCAATTGGGACCTCAGATGTGCACTATCTACCTCCTCTTCCGAGCCTCAAGCCCCTGGCCTCAGGAAGACAGAGAGGACCCCAGGCAGATGGGGAACACGGCAACTTGAAGTGGGGGGCTTCAGACAGCAGGGCTGTTGGAGGAAGCAGGGGCAGGGACAGGGAATGACTGTGGGAGGGTGGGCTGCTGAGAGGGGGACCCTGGTCTAAGAAGCTCTAACCACTCCCCACCTCCTGCAGTAGATCCACGTCCTCCATGCCCACATCTCAGACACCTCGGTGGTTGTCAAGATGGACAACAGCCGGGACCTGAACATGGACTGCGTCATTGCCGAGATTAAGGCTCAGTACGATGGCATTGCCAGCCGCAGCCGGGCAGAGGCCGAGTCCTGGTACCGCAGCAAGGTGAGTGGCACAGGACACCTGCCTCCTACACACGGCAGTGGGGCAGTGGAAGGGAAGTGAGGTCTCTCTGAGAAAAGGCTTATCTAGTCCCAGGATTCTGATCCCTAAGGACAGTGAGAGAACAGCTGGCTCTCTGAGTTTGGGGTGGCAGAGCAGGACTGCCATGTGTGGCTGCACAGGCTGAGCACTGCACAACCTGCACAATCATCTCTGGTGTCCTGAATGGATGGCATGTCCCGTCCTGATCCTCACGAGCATCTCTGCTTCCCCAGTGTGAGGAGATGAAGGCCACAGTGATCAGGCACGGGGAGACCCTGCGACGCACCAAGGAGGAGATCGACGAGCTGAACCGCATGGTCCAGAGGCTAACGGCCGAGGTGGAGAACACCAAGTGCCAGGTACAGAAGCCCAGCCCCACTCTCAGTGTAGGAACAGAACGGCGTTAGCCTGCAGCAGAGAGATTTAAGTTAGACACCTTGCCAATGTGAGGCAGGCTGTACCCAAGGCACCAGGGAGTGATAGGGACTATGACAAACTGGACAACACAAAGAGCAGAGCTAAGCGGATCCAGCTGAGACAGGCCGTGTAGAAACGCAGATCCAGTGTGGCCACCTGCTCTGACTTTTCAGAAGAAGCCATGAATCTGGATTTTTATGTTAAATTTCCAAAACTGAAGACACTGTGCCACCTTCCTTGGGTGCACTAATTGGCAACCCCTGACCTAACAAATGGATGGGGCCACTTGACCCTGAATTCAGAACCTTAATAGCTCTTCCCTGCCCCCCAGAACTCCAAGCTGGAGGCAGCCATGACCCAGTCTGAGCAGCAGTGCGAGGCTGCCCTGAGCGACGCCCACTGCAAGCTGGCTGAGCTGGAGGCCGCCCTGCAGAAGGCCAAGCAGGACATGGCCTGCCTGCTCAAGGAGTACCAGGAGGTGATGAACTCCAAGCTGGGCCTGGACATCGAGATCGCCACCTACAGGTGCCTGCTGGAGGGCGAGGAGCAGAGGTGAGGACCAGAGGTGAGGACCACATGTGTAGGGAGGGGATGTCCTCCGCCTCCCCAAGGTGGTGGGGGGGCCTGCTGCAAGAGCCGGGAGCATAGCCGGTCTGCACGCTCTTGACCTCTAATGCACATCAACACTACTTGGAGGAAGGAATTGAATAAATTAACAGATTTCATCAGCTTTGCTCCCCACAACTAATTTTTGTCTCTTTGCTCTCCCACAAGGTTGTGTGAAGGCGTTAGTGCTATAAATGTCTGTAAGTATCTGTACTGGGGGCTCAGAAATAAGGGTGTGGGGTCTAGGCAGGCAAATTGTTTCTTAAAGCATCAGATACTAAATATCGTAGGCTCGTGGGCCATGCAGTCTCTGTGTCAACCTCTCAACACTGTTGTGTAATGTGAAAGCAGCTGCTGCTGCAGGCAACCCTTAAACAAATAGGCATGGGTGGGTTCCAATAAAACTTTATTTACAAAACAGGATGCCAGCATGTGGCCATAGCTTGCAGACCCTAAAAGGAAAGAGGCAGTAAGGCAGTGAGTGATTATGGTAATTTAAGTAGCTACAGCCATGTGCCGCATAAGGACGTTTAGGACAATTGACCGAATATAGGACAGTGGTTCTGTAAGATTATAATATCAAGTTTTTACTGTACCTTTTCTATGTTTAGCTATGTCTAGATATCTGAATACTTACTGCTGTGTTACAGTGGCCTACGTATCCAGCATAGTGATGTGCCATATGGGTTTGCAGCCTAGGAGCAAAGGCCAGGTGTGTAGCAGGCGACACCATCTGGGTCCATGTCAGTGCATCCTGAGGTTCCCACAACGATGAAATCTCCTAAGGTGTCCCATCGTGGAGAGATGCATGACTGTATTTCTGCCTACAGGGCCTGGGCCAACAGTGTATCAAGGATGCTTCAGGTTAGACTGCAGGAAGGAGTGCCCAGGTGTGAGGGTGTTTGAGCAGGGAGCAGATGGAAACCGAGCGGAGAAGCTCCAGCAAGAGAAGAGGGCTCTGGCCAGCAGGCGGGGGCCGAGGACATGACTTCACCCGCCCGGGACTGAGCCCTGTCCTCCTCTGGCAGGTGTCAGCAGCTTCTGGGGCGGGGTCGTGTGTGGAGACCTCTGCGTGTCGGGCTCCCGCCTGTTACTGGCAGCATCTGCAGCGCCCTGTGCACTGGGAACCTGGCGGTGAGCACCGGGCTGTTGTCGCCCTGGGGCCAGAGTTGCGGCAGGGGAGAAGGCAGCTCCCTGTAGGCAGCTCTCCCCTCCCCCGAGTGTCTAACCGGCTGGTGTCCTCACTGCCCTCGGCAAAGACCCAATCCCTGCTTGGCTGCTCTGGAGGCCTGGATGCCTGTGGCTTCTGAGGGACAGATGGGCCCTGGGGCCTCTCACTCGCTGTGGACTGACTGTGCCGGCCTCCGTCCCCTGCCTTCTGCACCCCAGTGGTGACAGGCTGCATCTCCCGCTGGGCAGCCTCACAGCTTCCCCAGCACCCCCACTCTGCTGGGTCTCTGTGTTTACAGTAAAGCCCATGGTCATATATACAATGCGGCCTGAGAACGTCTCCTTTGTTCTGCCCACTTCGCCTTCCCACCCAAGTTCCACCCTGTCAGCCTCAGAGGGAGGTAGGGCTGTCTCCAGGTGCCTGAGCCCGGCCCCATGTCCACTGCATCCTGTGGGGCACAGGGGCTGGGCCAGCAGCCCCAACACAGACACTGTCCCTCCTCCCAGTACCCGTCCCTGCACCACTGCCCATCAGGGACAGGTCTCCTCGTGCACAGGCCCTGACAACACCCGACATACACACGTGCGTGTGCATGCACACACACATAGAGACACACAGCCGTGTCAGAGACCCTGACATCTAGAGGCCCCTCCCAAGAATGGACTTAACACACAGAGGTCCTCCTCCCCCTGCCCCCACTCCCATGGGCCCAGATACACACCTCCTCCTCTGCCAAAGACCAGGCACAGACCCCCCTCCCATACATACATAGACCTCTTCCCACCGCCACCCCCCCCAGAATCCAACACGCAGAGAGACCCCCAGGGCCTGGCCTGACCGTGAGCCTGGCAGGCCTGGCACCAGGAAGGGCTGCGGGCAGCTGGCATGAAAGTTGGCCCGGCCACCCGAAACCCAGGGCTGGGGCGGCTGAACATTGTGACCCTCTCACCACAAGAGGAATGCACCCTGGCAGCACAGGACATGGGGGAGGGGTGCACACAGCCTTCCCCGCCCACCCCCGACCCTTGGCAGGGGGAGACTCCAATGCCCACTGGCTGGCAGAGCTGGAACTTCCCTGTGGCCTTTCCGGGCTTCCTCAGGAGCAGCACTGGGAGGAGTCGGAGCCTCACGCTGGATAGATTCCCCTTCCTCAGAGCTGCAGCCCCGCTGCCATGTGCTTTCTCAGCCTCCTGCACTCAGGCTTCCTGGTCACCAGGGCAGGCCCTGCTCTCTAGGCCCTGTCTCCCCAGCCCCTTCCCGCCAGCCCAGTGAAGCCAGGAGACCAGACACCAGCATGGGGATCACCCAGGCCTCAAAGAGGCTGCTTTATTGGAAGCTATTCTGATACCAGTTTTCAGAGTGTCTTGGGACCAGGGAAAGGAGACGTGGATGGAGTCCTCCTGTGACTGTGGGCAGAGGAATGGGACTCAGTTGCGGGCACTCCTGCGGCTGGCGGAGGCGGTCCTGACGGAATAGGCCTGCAGGGCCCCTGGCCCCGCACTGCTGGAGAAGCGCAGGGCATTGCTGCCCATGGTTCCCCCGAAGGCCAGCCCGCCGCCGCCACCAGTGGAACTCACTACGGCTGAGAGAGAAGGGAGGAGGGCTCCTGTCAGTGGGAGGCCCCCCACCAGGCACCCCACCCCTTCGCTTGATCCCCCACCCTCCTGCCCCAGCTGCTCCCCTCCCTCTCTCCTGCCTCCCCTCTGCCTCCCTCCACAGGGTAGCCCAAAAGGAGCCTCTGACAGAGGTGGGGACCACTCCACAGGTGCTCCCTGCCCCACCCCGCCCTCCTGCACCCCCCCCCAGGGCCATTGAGCCTGGCTAGATGTGTGCTCCAGGGGACCTGCCGGAAGCCATAGGAGGGCAGGAGGCTCTGGCCTCCACCAGCAGGACCCTGGGCCCCGTCTGCCGCTCTCCAGACCCAGCCTTTTCTGGACAGCACAGGGGACGCTTCCTGTGGGCTGCAGCAAGGACTTACAGATGTTCACGGCTCCCACTCCATCTCCAGCCAACCTGGGGGCAGAGGACAGGCCTGTGAGAGCAGCTCTTCCCTCAGCGCCCTCATTCCAGGCCCAAGCCAGACCCCAACTTCCAGCCCTTTAGCCTTGTCGTGAAGTAAGCAGGAGTAAGAGAAGGGAGGGCGTACCTTGGTCCTTCTACCTACTGGCCACATGACTCGGGCAATGTCTCAGAGCCTCCATTTCCCACCTATAAATTGGGCCCAACCACAGGACCAAGATCATAGGCTTGTTTGTGAGGGTTAGATAATATAATTTGTCTAAAGCCCTGGGCACCCAGGATTCAGTGAATGGGAACCACACTTATTATTTATGTAGATGGCCACCTTCCCTCACCAGATCATAAAATCTTGAAGGTGTCTGTAACCTATTGATACTTGTATCTCTAGCCCCTAGCATGAGGCCTACAAAGTATTAATAATTGCTTAATGTGTGTTGAAATAATTAGCGAATTGCTGACTGATTGAATGGTGGTGGGGGCAGGGGTGGGGCTGGAACAGGTCTTTCAGTGGAAATTAACAATCTCTCTGAGACAGCTGGGTATGTTTGTTTTGTGACTCACAGCCCCATTGTCACCAAGCCCTTGGCCCTGGGGGATCAATTTGCTTTGCAGAGAGGAGAGGTACCTCACTTTGGTGGAGGGAATAAAGGGACCCCAGCTGGCCTCTGTAGCCCCAAGCCCAGGAATGAGCAGAACAAAGGCCAAGGGCAAGAGAAGGGTTTTCTAGAAGCTTCAAGGGGCCTTGTTCAAATGATCCCTGCAAGTGCTGGGAGTTGCTGGCACTTGTGGGTGGGGACGAGTAGCCAGGTTGCAATTAGGCAGCAACTCTGAGAATTGGTGGTACAATGCCTAAAGAACTCAGAAGGAAGAGCCCTGAACATCCAAGGCTCTAGTGATTTGTGTGATTTTTCTTTTCTCATTCTAAATAAGTATTAGTTTCATGCTCAATTTTTTATTTATAACTTTGTATTTTTAAAGAAAGCCCCCCAATTTATAGGAGTTTCTGGACCACAACTCCTGGATCTGCCCCTGTAAAGAGCCAGGGGGTTAAGGGATAAAAGCAAAGTGTCCTCCCAGGGGTGGGAAGGGGATGATACCCTCTCAGAGAATCAGGATCTAAGCCTAATTATAGCAACCTGGACTGGGATGAGGCTCTCAGAAGGGGATGTCTCCCACTTGCTGTGTGACCTTGGGCATACCAGTGGCCATCTCTGAGCTTCGGTCCCCTCATCTGCCCACCGGAAGAAGCTGGATCAGGTCCCACTCTAAGGGTCCCCTAGCTCTGACTTCTATGAGGAAAAAAGGCCCAGGTTAGCCGGGTGTGGTGGCTCACACCTATAATCCTAGCACTCTGGGAGGCTGAGGCAAGAGGATCACTTGAACTCAGGAGTTCGAGACCAGCCTGGGCAAAAGCAAGACCCTATCTCTACTAAAAAATAGAAAAAATTAGCCAGGCATGGTGGTACACACCTGTAGTCCTAGCTACTCGGGAGGCTGAGGCAGGAAGATCGTTTGAGCCCAGGAGTTGGAAGTTGCTATGAGCTAGGCTGACGCCACAGCACTCTAGCCCGGTCAACAGAGCGGGACCCATACCCTGGGCCTCTCTGGAACCCATACCCTGGGCCTCTCTCAAAAAGAGGCCCAGGGTATGGGTTCCAGAGAAAGTTGGGGCCCTGTGCCCAAGGGGAGGAGGGAGCAGAGAGAGGCACCTTGGCAGGAGCTGCCCTGTGCCCACATCAGCTTCTCTCTTCCTAGAGGCCTTTGGTGTTCATCCCTCTTCCCACAAAGAAGGCTGGGTGCCAACCCTGGCAAGGGGGTGCGCCAACAGCAGGGGCAGAGCCCCTTCTCCTCCACGCCTCCTACTCACCCTGTGGCTCGTGTCCTTCCCACACCCTGCCATATCCAGGCCTCTGCCCAGCACCCTTCATGCCCCTGCTCTTTCCTCTCTGCTGTTTGCCTCTCCCCAGCCCCTCAGGAATAACGCTCAGAAAAGAAAAAGTTCTTTTATAAACTCAACATTTTATAAATGCAAGTTACTGGTCTCCCTGGGCTTCTTTCGCAGATGTTTTTCTACTCAACTGATCTGCAACCTCCCTGAGGGCCAGCACTGTTGCTTTTCACCCTCTCCAAATCCTCGCCTCCCCAAAGGTAGAACTCTAAAGCCTGTCTGTCGACTGAACGGATCAACCAACCTACGATGCGCACAGCAAGGCCAACCTTCGCAGAGAGGCGCCACTGCTGCTCACGCAGAATTCCCTCCCGGACTAACCCGTCCCAGCCTCCACCTGGACTCCAAGTGAGTATGCAAGCCTCTCTGCGGACAGACATTACCCTCCTCTGCCGCGTCCGGTCAATAGCACTTAGTTATGTGGTGAGAAGTGTCAATTCCTGGTGTCATGGAAGACACTTGGACCAGGAATCAGCAGACCTTGACTGCACACTTGTCCTGTTCCCTCAGTTAAGGAAACCAAACCACCGCGTTCCTCTCCACTGACTAGAGAATCGGTATCTGACCTGATGACTTGAACGTACTCTCAGGATTAGAAGGGATAACCCTGCTGATAGCCACACTCACAAAGGGGCTGTTTCACTTCAGCTTCCCCATGAGCTTTACACTACATGGGGCCTTCACTGAGGGCAAAGGAACAAGTATCAGCTCTGCGTCCCCTGCAGCCCCAGCCCCAGTGCCCCGCAGAGGAGGGACACACGGGAAATGCTTGCAAATGGATGAAGGTCAAGCCCCAGAAGGATCCCTTTCCCAGCTTCCCTGTCCTCACCGGCTCTCCTCGCCCTCCAGCAGCTTGCGGTAGGTGGCAATCTCCACATCCAGGGCCAGCTTCACACTCATCAGCTCCTGGTACTCGCGCAGCTGCCGCGCCATGTCCTGCTTGGCTCGCTGCAGGGCTGCCTCCAGCTCCTCCTGCTTGGCACGAGCGTCCTTGAGGGCCAGCTCCCCACGATCCTCGGCCTCGGCAATGGCAGCCTCCAACCTGGCACACTGTGGGCGGTACAGAGCTGTGAGCTGGGGGACAGGGCTTGCCAATCACTGCCTTCCTGCCTACCCGTCCCACAGCGAGCACCTGGGCAACTTGCTTCAGGTGGCTTCATTAGTAGCGCCTACTCCACGAAGCACCAGGAAGTCCAAGAGTTAAGCATTTGGGTAGCCAATGCTGCTAGCTTCCAATTCTGGACCTGCCACTTAATAGCTTTGTGACCTTGGATGAATCAGTCCTTCTAAGCCAAAGTCTCCTCTTTTCTAAAAGAGCAATAATCACATTGTCTACCTCATAGGGATATTTGGAGGATTAAATGAGATAATACACAAGAGGTCCTTGGCACAATGGCCAGCACATAGCAAATAATAAATGCTATTGTGACTATAATTAATAAATGCTATTATGATTTTCAAATCCCCAGTCCTCCCAGCCCTTAGCTGGAGGAGCTCCAAGACTATGGGATCTTAACTGAGTCCCCAAATGTCTAGGAGCTGACAATGACCAGAAACCACCTTTAAAACAGGAACCAGTTGGGAACAGGCATAGAACAGGGGGGCTTAGAGCAGAGAGACACTACTAAGTACCCCCAGGTGCCCTGGGATGTATGATCCACAGCCCATGGGCTTGGTCACGGACCATCTGGTCCTGATGGGCCTGCAGCTGCCACTTCCTGCCTGGCCCTAGAGTTCCCTCTGCTTTGGGCTCCTCCCCCACTGCCAGGAGGCTGTCCTAGTCCCAGGCCTCCTTGTGTTTGACTCAAATTGTGCCACCCCAGACGTCAGCCAGGGTTCCTCCTCCACCATTTTCACCAACTTCTCTGCCCTCGATCCTCTGCCCTCAGCTGAAACCCCTGCCTCTCTGCCTGCCCTCCTGCCAGGCCCTGACACTCTGTCCTTGGCCGCTGCTCAGGCCTTGCCCTGCCACGCAGGTGCCTACTGGGCCAAGGCCATCCCACTGCCTCTGGAGACCTCTCAGTGGGGGCAGACGCTAGGGATCTACCCTGGCGTGAGAGAAGCAGCAGATGTGGCAGAGGCTGTAGGGTTTGGGAAACCACCATTCACTATTCTGTGCCTCCCTCCTGGCCTGGAAGCTGGCCCACTTCTCGAGGTGATTCACAGCCCTGCATCTGTGCCAGGAGGCAACCTCTGCCCTCCTGCACTGGGGGGGGACATCTCTGGGTAAATCACCCCCACATGCCCCTGCCCCAGCTAATCTGGAATAAGCTTTCTGAAGCTGATGCATGTGCCACCTTCCCCCCACCGCCACTGCAGACACCTGCTCAGGCTGAGCTGCCATCCATACCTGTACCTCAGCCAGGGCTTGGGGACCCTCCCTCACAAACACCTCCAAGCCCAGCTTCCAGCAAAGCACACCCTCCCAATCAGTCTCTCTCTCATCTGAGACCTGTGCCCTTCCATGTGCCCAGTGCTGGGAGAGAGGAGCAGTGAACCAGACAGACAAGGTCCCTGCTCTCAGGCATCTGTCATACTCCAGAGGAGGCAAGGACAGTCAATAACTGAATTAATGAGACAGAAACTTTCAGAGCATAATAGGTGCTTCAAAGGACTTCAGCTAGGCTGCTGATACAGTGGCTGGGTGTATGAGGAAGCCCTCTCTGGGAAGGGGTCTTTTCTCCTAAACCTCTGGGATGAGAAAGGGACAGTCACAGACTGAGCTGGGAGAACCACATTCCAAGTGGAGGGAACACCAAGTACAAAGGCCCTGAAGCATGACCAAGTTGGCAAATGCAAGGTATAGGAAGCAGGCTAGTGTGGCCCAAGCAGAGTGAGGGGAGTCGTGGGAAATGAGGGCTAGGTGGGAAGGGAAGCCATAGGACGGGCTTCTGCTGGCCTCTGTGTCCCCTATAAACTGTGAACTGCTGGGCACAGCACATGGCACCCAGAGGCAGGTGCAGGCAGGACTCAGTAGCAGTGTGAAAACCAGTGGTGGTTCTCCTCTGGCCAGCCAGCCTGAGGCTCCCTCCACACTCTCTGTGCCCATCCAGATTCTTCTCCTGCCCTCGGCCAGTGCCGGGACCTGCCAAGAACATTCCGTCCTGGAGCTCTCACAAGTGGGCCTGAGACGCGAGCTGTACCAGCTCTGGCCCAGGGGGAGCCGGGAGGAGGGCTGGTCCTCACCTGGTTCTTGATGTTGTCAATCTCAGCCTGCAGCCTCTGGATGGCCCGGTTCATCTCTACAATCTGCTTCTGGGTGTTCCGGAGGTCGTCGCCATGCTTCCCAGCCTGGGCCTGGAGGGTCTCAAACTGGAGGGGCCATATAGAAAGGTAGGACAAAGGGTGGGTGATGATTATAGGCTACTCGTCCCTCTCCCCATCCAAGGAAGGCCGCTCCCCGCTTGCGTTTCTAGAGAAGGATAGCCTGACTCCCAGCAATCCTTGCCTAAGGCCAAGGGCCAGACTGCTGGACAGCAGGGTAAGGAAGGGGTTTAGTGTCCTCCAAGCCAGGACAGGGAGGACAGGGAAGGCTCCCCAGGGCCATCCTCCAGACCGTGGGGCTCTTTACACTTCCTAGTGCTCCATGCCCTAGTGCTGGAGAGTCACTGGAAGTCTGAGACCCTCACCTATTCAACAACCAGCCACACCCATTTCCCAGATGAGGACAGCGAGTACCAGAGAAGGGAAAGCACCACCCGGGGATCACACAGCAAGTCAATGGCAGAACGAGGGCCCGAACCCAGGTCTCCTTGTTGGCACACCTGTGTTCTCACGCATGCACCATGGATGACTCTCTGCCTCCATGCTGCTTTAATCCATGCCTCTGGCTCCCTCATCCAGGAATGCTGGTTTACCCTGACTCCCCTCCTGCTCCCTAGCACCTGAGGCTGTCCTCCCTGCATAAAGTATGTGTAATGATTTAGCCTCCCAGGTGTGGAGCACTAAGATCAGGATCTAGTTCCTGCTCTTCCATCTACTAGCTGTGTGGAGTTAGGTAAGTTACTTAATTTCTCTGTGCCTGTTTCCTCATCTTTAAAATGGGGACAATAACGGTGCCTACCTAATAGGGATGTTCTGTGGATTACATGAGTCAGTACAAGTAAAACATCTGAAAATTGCCAAGCACTGTGTAAGGACTTGCCAAATTTTAGCTATTATAATTAGTAATATTAATCCATGTCTATTTCCTCTGCCATCCTCCCATCTGACTGGGATCTCCCCTGGGGCAGGGATGTAGTCTTCACACCCTCTTCTCCCCAGAGCACCACAGACTTAACCACTGGTACCTGCCAGAATAGTAGAGCTCCAGGCCCTAAAGGCTTGAGACAAGTTGAGGAGTAAGGGAAGCTGCCACCAAGGACCCTGACAGAGGAGGAAGTATGTCCCCATTGGCCGCACACCTTGGTCTGGTACCAGGCCTCAGCCTCGGCCCGGCTGCGGTGGGCCATCTCCTCGTACTGGGCCTTGACCTCGGCGATGATGCCATCCAGGTCCAGGGAGCGGCTGTTATCCATGGACAGCACCACAGACGTGTCCAGGTTCTGCGACTGCAGCTCTGTCAACTCCTGCAAGAACCAGACAGAACGTCAGGACTCAGGCAAGACCCAGCCCTGTGTCCATGCCCACCCTGGATCCCCCATACACACGGGAAAGAGAAAGACAGGAGAGTCTGGAGTGGCCAAGTCGCCAAGCAGTGAGGGGATCCAGACCCAGCACACGTTACAGGGTTCTCTCTGCCCACCCCTGGCTCCCTGAGGAGCCCATTTGCAGTGTCTCAAATAGCAGAGTCTGGTAGGATTAAAAGGGACAAAGAAAGTGACAGTGTGGTGAGCTGTGATGGCTCCTCACTGGGAGATGCCACTAGGACAAGAGCTTTCTTGTGAAGGGGGCCGACGGGACAGGTGAAATGATCGTATTCCACCCTGGGATGGAACACTCTGCAGCCTTCAGACTGACGACTCGGCTGTACTGACTGACACGGAGGTATGTCTGTGGTGTAGATTGTTGCAGGAAAAAAGGTATGACTCTATTTTTATTAAAAATATATATTTCTATATCTGTATGTGTATATATGCACGGAAAAGGTCTAAAAAGGTAGATATTAATACAAAGATGGTAACAGTAGGTTTAAGTGATCTATTTTCAACTTTATGGTTTACTTAATTTGCTGGGCTTTTTGCAATGAGTATGTATTACTTTCACATGAGAAGAAAATTTTATATATGTATATTATGCATCACACATATAAATGTATGTGTGTGATTTTTGTGCACATATATAAAATATGTGGTAGATGAAGGAAGACAGGACTGAGGTTGGAAGTGCTTGAAGCCCCTGAAACTGACATCCACGTGGAATTCGCTCTGAGGGACCAATGGAGGCTGGACGTCCAAGCAAAGCCTCCAGTGGACAGAACCGAGAACCAGTCTGTAATTAGCCTCATGTGCTGATTATGCCCCAGCCCAGCCTCTGCCAGAGGATTATCTTCTGCCTAAGGCCAGAGAGTCCTGCTGATGAAAGGAGAGGGGTTTTCAAATCCCTGTGAGGAAAGAGAGCTGGGAGCCGGGCAGGGCAAGGGGCGAGGGAGGGAACGAGAAGGCAGGGTGGACACAGGCATGGCGGGTGGGTGAGTGGCTGCCCACCCAGTACCTCTGGGTGTAAAAGGCACTCCAGCCGCTCCTGACATGGGCCCCCCTGCATGCCCCACCTAGCCCACCTTGAGCTCCATCACAGCCTGGGGTCCCCAGAACTCCTCCTGGTTCCTATCTGTCCCACCCAATCCCTCTTCCTTAGAAACACTGCAGCCAGCCTATGTCTCCAAGGCCAATCCTGAGTGACCCCCACCCCAGCTCTTCTTGAACCCCTGCCCATCATGCATTCCTGCGTGCAAAGAGGATGAAGAACAAGATAAACACCCCCACGCCCCACACACACTCAGAGTGGCCCAGAGGCAAGGGGCTGAACCAGATGGCTCCCCGGCTAGGACAGGTAGAATAAGACACATCCCCACCCCCGAGGTCCTCACTGTCTCATGAAGGGTCTTGAGGAAGTTGATCTCATCATTCAGGCCGTCCACCTTGGCCTCCAACTCCACCTTATTCATATAGGCAGTATCCACATCCTGGGGATAGAAGGACAGGGCAGAGAGATACCACGTTCTCAGTACAGGGGACATTTAGTAGGGGTGGGAGCAGGCCAGCCCTGTCCAACCCACAGGTCCAAACACCACTGCCCCACCAAGAAACACGATTTCTCTCAGTTGCCTGACACCATGTCAGGAGGTTTCCACTGCTGACACCCCCCCACACATGGGGGCATCATCTCCACTCATCCCCAGGGCCAGAGGTGCTGGCATTCCAGAGCCCCAACCTAGCACTCAACCAGTTCCTGAAGACTCAGATGGCTTGAATGCACCAGCAAGCCATGTGACCTGGAATAAGTCACTTCAACTCTGAGCCTCAACTTCCCATCAGTCTGTGTGAGAAGAGCATAAAGTCATTCAGATTCCTACACGCTCTCCTAGATGGAAAATCTCCAGCCCACATGTTTATTTTGCAGCATGGTGACTCTGATGCAGGTCAGAGTCCTGCCACCCCAGGTGCAAATGATGTCTAAGCCTCTTCTAGCCACACTCTCCTGGGGCTAAACTCCTGCATGGCAGGGCTCACTTTGACTCAATCCTGAATCTCCAAGAGCAAGGGCCCAGCGCTCTGGGGCAGGTTGCACTTCTGTGGGTGGGCCTGGGACACGGAGCTACCCAGTGAGTGTTGAATCAAAATCTTAAAGAGCACGTAGCTCAAAGCCCCCCTAAGATACTCCTAAGGTCTTCCAACCTTCACTTGCAAATCTCCAGGGACAGAGGCAGCTCATCACATTCATTCAGCAAACATTTCAGGCTGGCCACACGTCACCTTTGTCTGTGCTGACTTTGAGAGAGCACTTCCTTATTCGGGAAATCTCCCTCTCTAACCTCTATCCTTTGGTCTTGCTTCTAACCCCTAGAGGCCCAGAAAGAAGTCTAGCCACTCACCAGACACACACGTACACATGCACACATGCAATCACAGGACAGACAGGCTGTGTGGTACGGGCCTGGCTTCCAGACCTCTCCCTCCCCAACCCCATCTCTCCCCTCTTGTGCAGCCCAGGCCAGACTGTGGCCATGGGTCCCCACCTGCCACTCAAGTGAGAGGCCCTGTGGTCTCCTGTCCCATACGTTTTCAGACCGGCCCCTTCAGCCTGTCTGCCCCTCACCTTCTTCAGCACCACAAACTCATTCTCAGCAGCCGTGCGATGGTTAATTTCGTCTTCGTACCTGCAGCGGCAGAGGAGGCATGGTGTTGGTGCAGCTTTGCCTCCATCCCCCTCACACACAGGTGGGGAATCTCTCCTGCCTCCCCTCCACCCCTTGCTTAATGACACACCTGAAAAATACAGGTGTCAGAGATACAGAACCAAATTTCCCTGACTTCCGCCTGGCTATTCCTGGGCCTTGAGTCTTGGCGCAGGCAGGGGAGGGTAAGCGGTTGGCTGGGCATGCAGGAAGCATGTCAATTAAAGCACAAAGGCTGCATATACCGGAGGGAAGACAGCAGATAATAATAGCCCCGTGTATGGACTGCTTTCTGTGAGGTCTGCACTGTTATGTGCTTCAGTCACTAAATCATCTCATCCTCACGACAACTCTATAATGATGGCACCTGAGAAGGAACAGGGTCACAGGGAGGCTGGGTGATCTGCCCAAGTCACTGGGCTGCTCAGTAGCAAAGCCCAGACTAGAACCCTGGCAGCTGACTTCAGCCTGTGCCTTAACCACAGCCTCGTCCCACCCCAAAGGGTGAGGAAGGGGTTTGAAGGGAAGGAACACTGTGGAATCAGGACAGGGGACACATAAAGTCCTGGAAGAACCAGGCCCCAGCTACCCAGCCCAGCCCCCATCCCTACCGTTAGGACTGCACAGAGGAAGAGCCTAGCCTAGGGTTTATTTGGGGACTCAAAAAAGGAATGTCTAAAACAAGAGCTTAGCAGTGCCCAAGAGCTGCTGGGAGGAGCGGGAACAGCCAGGGACAGCGCTGGCAGGTAGCAGGACACCCAGGCAGGGTGGGCCCCTCCAGGAGCCCAGACTCAGGGTGAGAGATAGCCACATCCACAAAGCCACACTCCCTCAAGTCCTGTAGAAGCTGTGGGGATATCTGTGGGGCCACCTGCCCACCCAGGGCTCAGTGCTGCACTGCTGGGCCCCAGGCAGCCCAGACTGGAGCTCCCTGAGCAGCCCCAGCACAGACCCTGCCCCGGCCTCCCTGGCCCCACCTGCAGCTCAGCTGGGCTTCACTGGAAGGAGCTTGAGCACTTTGGGGTTGGGGGAAGTTGGGGGTATACACATATCCACGCACACATGTGGAGTCCCTGACAACAGGGCTGGCTGGTAGCCCAGGCCTGCCCTGCCCTGCACCTGTCTGGTCCCACCTGCTGTGGGATTAATCCTGTTGACTTTTGCCCTGGGGGATGCTCCACAGGCCTGTTTGCTCTCCTCCAGTCCGAGCCAGTGTTCCTGTTCCTGCTCTGTCATGCAGCCACCAGCAAAGGACAGAACTCTCTCACTCCCCCCACCTCCAGTGCCCACTAGCCAGGTGTGCCAGGGTGGGGCCAGGCCCAAGCTCCAGCCTTTGGCTTCTGTTCAATGGGAAAAGAGAGCTCAGCAAGCACCCAGAGGCCTGTCCCCAAAGCCCCAGGCTTCCTGGCCCCTCCTCACAGCCTCCTTTCCGGCTCCTGCCCTGACCAGGCCACCCACAGCCCTTGCACCCTCCCCATTGCTCACGGCCATCACTTCCCTCCTCGCTTCTTTCCTTCCTTCCCCACCTGAGAGTCAGAGACCTAAAAATTCACGTTCTTGCACTCACAGTGATCTGCTGTGTGATCTCAACCAAGTCCCTGAACCTCCCTGGTCTCCAATTCCTCACCTGAACAAAAGGTGTTCTAGAATGATCTGTGAGGATCACACAAGTTCTGAAGCACTCCTTTCATGAGATACCTGCCGCCCCACCCTCCCTCGGAGCTGGGTCAGGCACTCAAAGGGAGTAGTGCAGGTCAGGGGCAGGCTGAGATGTTGCACTGGGACCAAGAGAAAAGACCAGAATGATGGAAACCACCCCGGGCACAAACTGGGGAGCGAAGCAGGAACTGTGCTGGTTCTGAGCAGCAGCACACTCTGAGCCCTGCAGCAGGGGCACTTGCAGAGGGCCAGCTGATGGGGGCATGCTGGCCTAGGGGCAGGGGTCCTGGCGGGTCACACTGGGGGGCGTTACTTATTCTTGAAGTCTTCCACCACATCCTGCATGCTCCGCAGCTCCACCTCCAGCCGGCCGCCATCCACCTGCAGCGCCTCCAGCTGCCCCCGCAGGCCAGCAATCTGGGCCTCAAAGATGCGAGGGAGGCGGCTGCTCTTGGCGGACTTCTGCTCCTGCAGCAGCGCCCACTTGGTCTCCAGCAGCTTGTTCTGCTGCTCCAGGAACCGCACCTGGAAGGCATGGGGGAGGGGAGGAAACTCATGAGGGGCCAGACTGTGCCACCCACAGCAGGACTGAGGAGGGTCTCGAGCCACCCAGAAGTGCCCTCGAGCCCACTGGCTGTTCTCTGACTGGGGGCCCCAGCCCTCTCCCCTCAGACCCTGTGTCAGTGTCTGCCTGCACACGGATGTTTGCTCTTGACACATGTGCCCTAGAGTCTCCTCCCCCCAATCCATTCTGAAGGGCTGCCCCTTCCTGTTGCTGGATCCTGGGGCAAGACCTTGGGTCAGGGTGCTACTGGCAATCTAAGGTTAAATGAGCACCTACTGTGTGTCCTTTCCTGGGAAAGCCCGTAAGTAGCACCTAGTATGACTGAGGGTGGGAGGCAAGAGAAGCCACTCAAATCCAGCAGCTCAGGGCACCAGGCCGTGGAGGCTGCGGACAGTAAGGTGTGCAGCTCAGCACCGGGGAGGAGCCTGGGCCTGGGGCAGCCTGGGGAGGCCCCCGCACAATCCGAAGGACACATTTGGCTAAATGGCAAAGGAGAGGACAACGTGGGGGGCAACGGGTAGCAAACTTGGGGTGACAACGGGTGGCACTTTCCCCCAATTCCTCCCACGCCTACCAGTCAAGTCTGCCCCTCCCCTCCCTGGAGGGACACCTGTGTGGCAAAAGTTGACAGTCAGGAAAAAAGCATCCCAAATAGCCCCTTTCCAGGGCCCCTCAGTGCCATATCCTGCCCCCAGCTGGGCTATCTCCAAGGGCAGGTATGACCTCTCCTCCTACCGCCAAAGGGAGGTGAAGGACAGGGCAGGTGGAGCCCCGTCCAGCCCTCTATTTCCAGTCTCTGCTTCAACATCTGCAGTGTCTGGAGGAGCCAGGATCACCTCATCCTAGACTCCACACAGCTCCCCCTCAGGGAAAGGGGCCCAGAGAGAGAAGACCCCTGGCCTTGGCCTCTGGAACTCCCAGCCTGACACGTGACAAAACTGGCCCAAGAGCCCCAGCGGACTCACAGACACAGCCAGCTAGCCCAGCCCTGCAGAGCCCAAGCACAGAGTCCTGGAGGAAAGGGAGGGGCACAGGCAGCTTGCTGGAAGGGAGGGCTTGGAGACCCAGGGGGACAGAATGCAAGGGGTTAATGGGGAGGAGAAGGCCTTGGAGGTAGTGTCCCACGACATTGGCAGAAAGGGAGAAGGGAGCCAGTCCTCCCAGCGCCTGGTCTGCCTGCAGGTAGGGCTAGTTAGCGTGGCTAGTGTGGCCTGGAGCAAGGCCGGCGGCAAGGTCCTGTCCAGCTAACCTTGTCGATGAAGGAGGCGAACTTGTCGTTGAGAGTCTTGATCTGCTCGCGCTCCTCCTGGCGCACTTGCTGGATGGAGGGGTCGATGTCCACCTGCAGCGGGGCCAGCAGGCTCTGATTGATGGTGACCTCGCGGATGCTGGCGCCCAGCGGGCCCGCATAGGCGGAGTGCACTGCCATGCGCGGCGTCCGCGAGGCGCCCAGGCCGTAGAGGCTGCTGCTGCCGCCGAAGCCGCCCCGGCGCCCGGAGGTCAGGCGCACCTGGGCGCCGCGGCCCGGGACAGCGGCGGAGCGCGAGCTGAACGCCCTCGAGCTGAAGTGGAGGGACATCGCGGCCGGGCTGAGCTGCACCTAGGGCGGGCGAGGAGAGCGCGAACTCGCTGACCTCAGGGAGACCAGCGCCTTTTATCCCGGGAGCGCGCGCGCGGCGGGGATCCCACAGGTAGGGGCGGGACTGGCCTTGGGCCACCTTTCTCCGCCGACAGCCGCCTCCCGGGCCGCGCGCTTCCGCCCTCTGCGCCGCCCACCCCGCCCTGGCCTGGGCTTTCAGTCCAGCAGGAATGGCCCGGCGTGGGCAGGAGCGCCATCCACAGACGACCCCACACCCCCATGCAGGCTGCGGCAGAGAAGAGCAGGGGACAGCAGGCGGGAAGGCTTCCGGGAGGAGGCTTGGGGAAAGAGACCAGTTGGCGCTCAGAGCCTGGGGGAAGGAGTGGACAACAATGTTCCAGTGCGAGAGTCAGCGCCCTGACTTCCCCATTCCCCAGGGTAGAAGCCATACAGGCATTCCCTGACACTCTCCCTGCCCCCAAGTCCAGCACCGCCTTCAGAGATTTGCTTTGCTTTGCTTCGCTTTGCTTCGCTTTCTTTTAGACAGGGTCTGGCTCTGTCGCCAAGGCTAGAGGGCAGTGGCCTCCTCATAGCTCTCTGCAACCTCAGATTCCTGGCCTCAAGCAATCCCTCTGCCTCAGCCTCCAGCCTCTCAAACAGCTGGGACTACAGGTGTGAATCACCACACCCCGCTGATTTTTCTGGGTTTTTTTTTTTAAAGATGGAGTCTTGCTATGTTGCCCAGGCCAGTCTCAAACCTCTCAACCAATTGGCCTCAACCAATCCTCCCACTTCAGCCTCCCAGCCTCAGCTCAGTTTTTGAGTCATCTGGCCCCACCATGGGCCTGGCGTAGCTAGTTTCCCCAGCTGCACCCTCCCCACCTCATTTCCACACAGAACCTATGCAGAGTGGGGCATGACCCCACTTCCAGCCTCTCCCCTCCCCACTCCAATGGGCACGTGACACCCAGAGGCCCCAGGGCCTGCACTTCCCCACCCCCACTCATTCCCACCCACTTATTTTATGGGTGCCTGTAGAGGAAGGGGACACCTTGTGTATTTGGGACACTTTGTGGATGCATGCACACGTCTGTGTGTGCACACCTGCAGGCTTCTGGGCTTCACTCTGCCCTCACCCCTAGACATATGTACGAGCATGTCCGTGAGCCTGCTCACACAATGGGAGTCTGTGCATGGGGAGGCCTGTGGATACACAATTGCACACATTTGTATGCCTATTTGTGTGCATGTGCTTCTGTTTGCACTCAAACACTCCTCTCCACCCCTGCTCCTGCTATTTTCCTATTTAAAAGTCCCCAGCGCTCACCATCTCCCTCACCTGAAGCCACTACCAGACAATTCCCAGCAGCTTCAAACCCAGTGAAGAAGGGGTAAGCATTGTGCCGGAACAGAAGGTACCAGACGGAGTCAGCTGCCCAGCTGCTGGCCTCACTTTCTGGTAGCTCCAGCCACAATTGCCGCACCCTTTGCCCTGCCCTGCCCCCACTCTCCCGGACCTGGCTCCCTCTGCCTTTAGCCCACCTGGAGCCCCTCCCAATGAGCTGGCCACATTGTCACCTCAGACCAAGCCCCTGGGGGGATTCCTAGGTGGAGGAGGGTGGGGATGGAATGTCCTTCCTGGTGGCCATTTCGGTTAGAGCACACAGACTTCCAGTGAGGCTAAAGAAGGTACCTCCTCCCCAGCAGTCTTAGTGGGAGGAGGCCCACGACGCCCCTCCCTTCCCTCCCTCCCTCTCCTTTGCTGTTGGGACAGCTCGGGCCAGAGGGAGAGGGAGGCCCACGACACCTTCAGTGGTGTCTTCTGTGGAGCCTTCTGTGTGTGTGTGTGTGTGTGTGTGTGTGAGAGAGAGAGAGAGAGAGAGAGAGAGAGAGAGAGAGAGAGAGAGAGAGAGAAAGATTTAACCTAAAATTGTACCTGGTTGTAGCCAGAAGAGCACACAGTTCCCTGGCCCTATGAAAGTTGCAGTCGTGGGACTCCCATTGCCCCCTTCCGTAATGCCCAAACAGGCCAAAGAGACCAATTGTTTAATTTACACACACACTCCAACCTCCTCACCCCTCGGGGCTCATCCTCCTCTCTTTTTGTTTCACTACCCCCACCTCCCACCCCTCCACCCACCCCACCCTGTGTTGCTGCTGGCCCTGTCACCCCTCCTTACCTCCAACCCCCCACGAGATCTGCTCTCCAGAGCCACCCAGCCCAGGAGTTCCTCCCATCCACTTCTGCCCTTGAGCCTGGCTGAGAAATCTTTGGCAGGGCACTGTGGCTGCCTTGTGGCCCTGGATAAGTCACTGGCCCTCTCTAGGCCACCATTTCTTACCAGCAATGAAATCCCCAGGTTGCACACCTAGAGGGAGCTGAGGACAATGCAAAGGAGAAAAGTTCTCTGGGCTTTCCAGGCCCAGGCCTCAGCCCCCCTTGAGCACCATTTCCCCATTCCAAGGACTGCCCAACATCCACCCCTCAGCCCTTTCACCCCTCCCCAAAGCATTCCTGGCCGCCTAGCCCTGGCCAGTCTTCTCCCGCTATGCTCACAGGCCAGGGCTGGGAGCCCCACGGTGCCAGGCAGCGCACACAAACATCCTCTGGAGGGCTTCCCAAAGTGCTGTGGGTCAAACTCCTGCCCCTAAGAGTTCACAGCCCTGCAGTCTGCCCAGCCTCACCCACCCAGGCCTCTGCTGGCCTCACACAGACCACCTTACGAGATCCTGGGTAGAACCTTGAGGTCTGTTACCCGCCAAAACCTTTCCCCAGCGGTCGTCTTCCCAGCCCAAACGTAGGCTCCCATCTCACTCTTCCTCCCACCCTCCTTGCTGGCCCACTGTGCCCTCTGGAACCCAGCTGAGAACAGCAGGCAGCCCCCGGTCCCCAGCCTGGCAGGGCTCCACCAAGCCTGCCCTACACCATTGCCCCTGCAGCCCTGCAGCCCTGCAGCCCTGCAGGTGGAACTTGCTGCTCCTCTCCCAGGGAGATGGGGGAGATGTTCTTTTTGGCCCTCTGCCGCACTTTCAGAGCCATCACTCATTGTCCATCCCTGAAAAACATGTCCTCTGATTCTTAAAGAAAAAAAATAAATTTTTTTCATTATCTTGGAATACAAGTGACTGTAATCATAACAAGAGCCACTTGGCATGGAATGTAATACTTTTCTAAAAAGTCAGATGATAAAGGACAAGGAAGCAACACATGACAGCCAACAGGCTGCTTTCCTGAATATGTGACTGAATGAGGAAAAGACAAACCACCCAACATAAAAGTGGGTGACAGGCAGGAGTGATATGAGCCAGTGCTTGCTATGTAGTACCCGGCACTGTTCGAAGTTCTTGGCCTCTATTAAGCCATTTAATTCCCACAATAACCCTGTAGTGCAGGTATGTGTTATCATTTTAAGAAAGAAAATTGAGGTGCAAAGAATTTAAGCCAACTGCCTAAGCTCACAGAGCTAGGATACAGAAAAGCCAGGATTTGAACCTTGGTAGCTGGAACCAGTGGATTATTTACACAAAAGAAAGAATATCAATTAGCAAATATGAAAAAATGCTCAACCTCATTCAAATTAAAGAAATATAACAAGGATGGTAATGAAAAGCCATTTTACCTGTCAAACTGTCAAAGGCAAATGTTTAATAACAGCATCCTGTGCTGGCAGGTGTGTGGCTAACAGAAAACTTTGGCCTTTGCTGGTGGGATGATTGACAGACAGGTACATCATCTTTGGAGGGCAAGTTGGCAAAAGCTTTCAAAATCCAAAAGACATTTGCCCTTACATCAACAAATAAAATGAATATACCAGTCGTTTGACCAAGTAATTCCACTGCCAGGCTCTTCACCTACAGATGTGCTCAACAAAAGTGCACTCCTACCTGTGGTCTCTGCTGCCATTGTCGTATATTCATGAAAAATTAGAAACATCATAAACGCCTGTTGATAGAGAAGTGATTGCATGAATCGAGCTATATACACTCAGTGGAATGCTATTTGTTGAAAAGAATAAAATCCTTTACATACTGATTGCCTTTTTAAGCTTTATATAGTGACTACACAAATCACTGTAATTCTGAAAACCTCACAGGTGTATGCCATCCAGCTACACCATGTCTACCTCCCGCCACCATCCCTGCTGGCCCACAGCCACCTGCTCACCTCTCCCTGCATGCTTGCCAGGGCTCTGGCCCCTGGATCCTGGTTCTCTTCTCCACCCCCGACCACTACCCTCACTCTCTGACCCCTGGCCCTTCAGTTTCCACCAAGATGGACCTCCAGCCCTCCTCACCCTCAGCACTGGGCTTCTCTCCTCCCACTCTAAACTGCAGAGCACCAGTGGAGAAAACCACATCCTCAAGACCTGGTGTCACAGCTACTGAGCACAGTCCCCAGCTCAGCCCATCCTCTTTGCTCCTGGGCGCTTCCCTCTCTGCCTTTGCTCAGCAGCCTCTCCCAGGCCTCCTGGTTGCTACTGCAAAGCTGCTCCACTCCCCTCCTACCCCCCCATCCTCTACTCTCCTCCTCCCCCTCAAAAAAGAATCATGCATTTCTCACTGAGAAAATCAAATAATCCAGTAAAATGAAATTAATCTGGTAAAAACGCCTTTGCCTTTCTTCCCCCATCCACACTTGCCTCCCCTCCTCACCCTTCCTTCCTCCCTCCAAGCTCCAGGGACATACTCTCCTCACCTTTGCTCCTCTCCCTCCGCTGTGGGGGAGAAGTCAGACGCCAGGGCTGAGGTTTCAGTGGGATGAGGAAATGGAAACATTGCTGAGGACAATTTCTAATGAGGTTTAGAAGAAAGGAAAAGTGAGATGGGAAGTTAGCTCAAATGGAAAGCAAGTCAAGGAGAAGATGATTTTAGGATGGATATGTGGACTGGCAAAGGAGGAGACAGAGACATATTTAAGAGATCTTAAATATGAAAGAGAGAGGACCTAGTTAATGGAGCAAGGTCCAGGTGGGGTCGGTTGTTATGCCCAGGAGAAACGCTGTGATGTTTGCGGCAGGAGGAAGTTGCTGAGGGTGGACAAGGACATAGATATTCACAGGTGGGCAGAGGCATTCAGAGAAAGTTCCACAGACTTTAAGAGAATGGCTATTTCTGCTTCCAGGGAGATGTAAATGACATTTAGTGGATCTGTTCTGCCCCAGTTCTCTACACCTGGTCATCCCGTGCATGTACTTTCTCTGGTCACAGTCCACATGACAGTTACTCTCTGTAAACAAGATCAGCAGTCTCAGGGAAAACTATCCAGTGCAGTGCTAGAAGGTGTGGGTTCTGCTTTGACTCAAACTACCTCTTCCGAGGTACATGACCTTGTAGCTGGCCTCTGTGAGACTTAGTTTCTTCATCTGTAAAATGGAGGATCAATCGTGTCTATCTCATGGGGTTTAAGTATTGAAGAAATTGATAGACATGTAACATACTTAAAGCTATGAACATATCAAGAAGACTCAATAAATGGGAGCTGTCTCTGTTGTCACAGTTGTTACGGCAGACAACCATCGGAAGACCTGCCATGCTCATGGCCATTCCTCTCCTCCCTTTTCTGGTGAGATGCAAGAAGATTGGGACTCAGGAAAACACCTCCCTCAATTTGTCCCTCATTTGAGCACTATGTGGTACGTGGGGTAGGGACTCTAAGGCTCTGAGAGTCTCTCCACCCTTTCCCCTCCTCCCATCCCCATAGTCATGGGTGCTCCTCCCCATGTACTGACAGTCCTCGGTCACCTCCTACTGGCCATCTGCATCCTGGCATCTCCTGTGTTCCTGGTGAACTTCTTGGACTTGTGGAACTAGATATGCAAAAAATGGTTCCCCTGCTTCTTGGTGAGTTCACTGTGATGTACAACGAACAGATGACAAGCAAGAAGAGGGAGCTCTTCAACAACCTGCAGGAGTTTGCGGGCCCCTCTGGGAAGCTCTCCCTGCTGGAGGTGGGCTGTGGCACCGGGGCCAACTTCAAGTTCATCACCACCTGGGTGCAGGGTGACCTGTATTGACCCCACTGCCAACTTTGAGAAGCTCTTGATCAAGAGCATTGCCAACAACTGCAGCTCGAGCACCTGCAGTTTGAGCAGTTTGAGCACATTAGGGAGAACATGCACCAGGTGGCCAATTGTGCTATGGCTGTGGGGGTCTGCACCCTGGTATTGCGCTCTGTGAAGACCTGGAGGAAATCCTCCTCAGGGCATACAGGGTGCTGAGGCCGTCAGTGAGTGGGGGGAGGTGGGAGAGGCCCATCTTCACTTTGTGAAAAGCTGGACAGAGCATCAGACTGCATCAGGACTCCTGTGGGCTCAGGCACAGCTCACACCGAGGGTGACTTTAGGCAAACCACTTTACTCATTCATTTATTCATCATTTATTCAGTAGACATCTAAAGAATGCTGACTATGTGCAGCCTTGCAGTATTTCCGGGATGACAATATTAGTCTCAGAGTTTAAATGGATTGCACAAGGATACATGGCTCACAAAAATGGCAGAGACACAACTAAAACTGAGGTACCTTAACTTCTGGGCCAGAGATCTTCCCATGCCACTCCACTGGTGGCTTCCAACGTGGTGTCTTCTAAATCCTATCACAGAGTTCAATTTTCTAATGATGAGAATAATGAGTCCCTTAAGCTACGGTCGCCAACCCCTGGGCTACAGCCCATTACCAGTCCTTGGCCTGTCAGAAAACTGACGAAGCACCACTGTCTGAGCCCCACACCACGACCCCCCACCCATGACACCCACTCCTCCATCCCCAGTCCGTGGAAAAATTGTCTTCCATGAAACTGGTCCCTGCTGCCAAAAAGGTTAGGGACCACTGCCTTATAGGGCATGCCAAAACATCTCCTTTCCCCAACAAATAAGAACTTGTAAGTACACAGATAGTCATCTTTATTTGTGTCATGCATTCTTCAGCTTTTACTTTGGGGCCTCACAGAGTTATCTACATAATATTTTCAAGCCCTTTTCCCTAGTGACAGTCATTATTTGTTGTTTCTGAAGGCGAGGGGGAAAGCATGCAGGGAAGGAAAGAAAGAGAGGAAAGTATTTTCTCCAAAGACATTGTTTATAGCTCCACCTTGCATCTTTGAACACTAACTTTTTGATATTTCTTACTTTATTGTTTTTATTTATAAAAGCAATTAATCAATGCAGCCTCATTGGTAAGAATTCAAAAATTAAAGAACATAGAGGAGGGAAAAATGAAAATTCTCCCTTTACTTCCCTTAACCTCTCTCCCCTTACCTGACCCTGTAGGTAACTACTCATGTTCTCCCTCCTTGGTACCTTGGTATTTGGAGATTTTCTCTTTATCTCAAGTTTACTAATAGTTACTTTCATTTTTCAGGTTATATTTGAATCCATATTTCACTATCAACACCAAAAGTATATAGTAATATGACCTACCCTCAATTTAGACCAGACCTGTAGCATTTTCAGTTCCCTGTCCTCATCCCCATAAACCCCTCCATCCCAAATCCTAAATTAGGGTGAAATAATCTATAATTTTAGTTTTAACCTATTACTAAGGGTTTTTCTTCATTGTCTTCTATTTCAAAAATTCTTTCTAATTTATAATAGCTCAAATAACTTTATCATCATCCATTCATTTACTATAAATGTTACTACATTTATTTCTTTCCAATGTTTCTTGTGTTATTTGTCTTCTCCTATAATGAGTTTTGGATTATTTTGTTTGGCTGATTGTTTTTCAAATTTGATTTTCGCTTGCCTAGACTACCTTCTTGAATAGTTTCTTTAGACATAGTTCATAGGGATATCTTTGTATATATGAAAATGTCTGTCTTCTACCCTCACACTTGATAATATTTTGCCAAGATTCTTGGATCTGATTACTTCCCCTGCCCCCAAATTGTGAGTATTGTTCCATGGTCCTTGGGCTTTCCAAGTTACAGAAGATATCTTCAGTGCCATTCCAATTCTCTTTCTTTTTCAGATAACCAGTTTTGTTGTTGATTGTTTTTACATCTGGAATTTTTTAGGATTTTCACTTTTTCTTTGAAGTTCAGAAATTTCATCGACATATGATTAGGCATGTGTCTTGTTTTTATTAATATTGCTAGACAGTCCAAGAACCCTATTGATCTTAATACTCAAGTCCTTTAGGTGAGAGAAGTTTTCTTCTACTGTTTTGTTTTTTGTTGTTTTGGGGTTTTTCTTCACTTCTATTCCATTTTTTCCTTTCTCTTCTTCTGAAACAAATATTATTCAAATACAAGTTCTCCTAGTTTTGGCATCCTTGTTCTTATCTTTTCACTCATAATTTCCATGTTATTGCATGTATCAGTTTTCATTTGTTGATATTGCTGAGTAGAATTCTATAGTATGGATATACCACAATTTGTTTGTAAATTCACCTTTTATGGACATTTGAAGTATTTCCAATTTTTGGCTATTATGAATAAAGCTGATGTGAACACTCTTATGCAAGTGTTTTTAGGAACACACATTTTCATTTCTCTTGAGTAAATAGATACCTTTATGTAGAATTGTTGGGTCATAGAGTAAATGTGTGTTTACCTTTATAAGAAACTGCAATGCTGTTTCCCAAAGTGGTTGTGGCACTTTCTTACCAGCAGCACATGAACATTCTAGCTGCTCCACAGACTCACCAGCATTTGATATTGTCAGTATTTCTAATGGGGGTGTACTGATAGCTCATGGTAGTTCTAATTTGATTTCCCTAATGATTAATAACATTAAGCATATTTTATGTGCTTGCTGGCCATTCATATATCTTATTTTGTGATGTGTATGATCAAATATTTTGCCCATTTTTAAACTGGGCTATTTGTCTTCTTATTGAGTTGTAAGTATTCTTTCTACATTCTGCACTCAAGTCTATTGTCAGATGTGTGAATTATGAATATTTTCTCCCAGGCTATGGCTTGCCTTTTCATTTTCTTAATGGCATCTTTTAAAAAGCAAAAAGTTATACTTTGATTAAGTCCAATTTATCAATATTTTTTCTTTTACACTCCATGCTTTTTGTGTCTTATCCATGAATCTCTCTCTACCCCAAGATTGTGAAGATTTCCTCTCCTTTTCTTCTAGAAGTTTTATAGTTTTAGCTTTTATATTGAGATCTATGATTCATATTCAGTTAATTTTTGTGTAATGTATTAATTTCTTTCTTCCAGATATCTAGTTCTTTCCAGACTATTTGTTGAAAAGACTATTCTTTCTCTATGGAATTGTTTTTTTTTTCGCTTTTGTCAAACACCAGTTGGCCATATATGTGGGCCTACTTCTAGATTCTATTCTGCTTCATTGATCCTATGTGCTTATCCTTTTGCCAATACCATACTATCTTAGTTACTATAGCTTTATATTGAGTTGAAATTAGATAGTATAAGTCCTCCAACATTAAGCTTTGTTAGGATGAATTTAGAGTCGTCTTAACTCTGAGTAGTTTAGTCTTCCACTAAGGCATGAACCTTCTGGAGTCTCTGCTGAATGTCCCAGGTATTCAGTATGGACTCTCCTCTCTGACTGATTGAAATTTGAAATATCTTCCAGCCCAGTTTGAGTTCTGGAAGTTGTTCAGCTTACAAATCCACAGTCGTCAACCTTTGCCTGGCCTCATGGAGTTTCACCCTACACATATATGACTCATATCAGCAGTGGATGCTAGGAGACCCCATGCAGATGCTGACATTCTCTCCGTAGCTCCCTTCTTCTTCACAGCTGTCTTAAGTTACAACTTTCTTGTTACAACTTGTTTGACTTTCTAGTTTCCAAAATTATTCTGCAATCATCTCCCTTGCTGTTTTCTTTGTCAGTTTTACATGCTGACAATTGAAAATGCTCTATGCATGTACAATTAGTTCTGCTATAATGTAACATTATGCATTCCTCAAAAGCACCATGCTGTGCAAGATCATGCAATAAAAATCACAGGAGTTACACAACATTCAAGAGCTTCATCAGTGACATATAGAAAGGATAGGAACCTACTAAAAACAGTAGCACAGTATTACTATAATAAATGGTCAAGAAATACATAACTACTACAATGAACACAGCATTTTACCTTGGAAAGAAATGCTCGTGGAGGTGGGCATTGTCAGAAAAGATGCAGCATATGTCTTATTGAGAAGTGGTGGGAGGAGGGTTACCTGAAATCTGACGGAAGGTAGTAACATCCAACGTGGATGGGTGTGGGTAGTGAACAGAGGGGGCTGGTAGATGTTGAGGGTTGAGGGTGTGTTTACTGTGTTCCCATGTGGCTGAGTTACACTGGGTGTAGTTTTCTGCGTTCCCCAATGTTTCTCATTTACAAAATTGTTCATAAGCAACCATGAAATTCACATTATGCTCAAATTATTCCATAGTATATCAATTGTGTTGAAATGAATTCCCATTTTCAAAACAAACGACTGTATTCATATCTAAATAAATAAATAAACAAACCTCACTGCAGTTTTAGTGGGTTTCTGAAAGGAACAGGGTTAAATATTTGCATTCAATCTGCCACGTTTAACTAGATGCCATCATTTGTTTCCTTACCTGGGTGTCTCTCCCAAGTGTGCAGTGGGGTAAGGACTGGTGACTCTAGCTCCACGTCCCCTCTCTCTAGTGCAGCAGCTGCCCCTGCTTAGTGCTCACTAATGTTTGTCGAATAGGGTTGAAATGAAAGTGATTTCATGGCCATTTAATGCATAAAACAGACAACGTAGTTGTGTGAATTGATCAAGACAGACTATTTTCAGTGGCCTCCCAACTCCAGACGATGCCCTTGACTTAATGCCGCATGCAGCTGCCAGATATTCTCTCTGGGATTTCTCCAGTCCGCAAGTCCTCATCCCAGCTGGACACTTCCTGTTCGAGACCTGGCAAGAGAGATCCAGAATGCTCTGGGGCAGGCCGCTCTCTCTCTGCCAACAATGCAGCTGCCACAGGCCCGCTGGCCGGGGAGCACCCCATTCCTCACACCTCCATATCCCCCATGAAATAAAATAAAAGCACGTGGGTTCCGCAGGGGCCTCAGCAATGCAGGGGCTCAAGGCCTACCCTTTAGCAGACAGGTTCCAACGAGGGGACAACTGCCACACCAGGCACGTGCACAGAGAGAAGTAATGTAAAGAACTATTCCCTAGAGCTGCTCACTGGGTAAGTGAAAGGGTAAAAAGAGAACACTGAGATATCACAGGACTGACGAAGCAACTAGCGCTGAGGGAACAAAGGGAAGAGGTTGGGGACACTTGGAAGAGGATCCCCTGAAACTCAAACTTCTAAGGAAGAGGTGCAGCTTGGCTAGCGATCAGCAGCTGGTTCCTGGGGCCTGACCTCGGAGGCAGGGACATTGCTGGCGGGCTCTGGCGTCTCTTAACGGGAGGGCACAGCGAAACTGATTCTCCAGGTGTTGGGAAAACTGCCACTGGGTGCCTGGGGGAAGGCGCACTGCTGGGGCAAAGCTCACAAGAACAGGGAGCAGAAAGCAAACACCTTGCCGGCTCCCTCTGGCGCCCACATCTGCAGTTCCCAACAGGGCTCCAGCCGGCAAGGCAGAAGGGACCATGATCTAGTCCTGCTCCAGCACTACAAGGCAGAGTGCGTCTAAGGGATACTGTATCTTCAGGCTAAGAGACAATAATTTAGCAATCGTCTAGCTCATGGATGACGGATGCCATCTGTTCCACATCACATTTTTCTTAAGCTGACTAAACTGACCCTTGATTTTAGCATTTGCACCCACGCCACCCCTCAGCCTTTCAGTGAGGGGTCCTCCTGAACAGCCCCTGAAACGATCAGCTTAGTCATGGGTGGAATTGATTGAGATGTACTGGTTTGGGCTTTCTGGCTGAACTGAATAATAAAAATATTTTTGTATCTTTCCATTCTTGCCATCATTCCTGGTACACAGCAGACACCCTTTAAATGTTTCTTAAATGAAACCAGACCTGTAGCCAAATATGTGATGATTAAGTCAAGATACTTTTTGCCTTTAAAAGTATCAACTGTTTTGTTTTGTCTTCTTTTGTTTTGTTTCAGAGACAGGGTCTCCATGTCGACCAGGCTGGAGTGCAGTGACACATCATAGCCCACTGCAGCCTCAAATTCCTAGGCTCAAACAATCCTCCCACCTCAGCCTCCCAAGTAGCTGGGACTACAGGTGTGCACCACTACACTCAGCTAGGTTTTTTTATTTTTTGTAAAGATGGGGTCTTGCCATGTTCCCCAGGCTGGTCTTAAACTATTTTTTTAAATTATAATATGATACTGTGATTTAAGTCTGACATGGAAATTAGGGCAACCCTTTAGAAAAATAATTTGCTTAAAAAAATCCATAAAGATGTTCATCATGTCATTATTTATGTAGTGAGAGAGAGAGAAAGCAGCACATGTGCTCTGCAATAGGAGAGTAATTGAATAAGTTATGAAACAATCTCTTATTAGTATATGTCTGTACTTAAAATCAGAGTTATGGGAATAGGAAGGTACTATAAAAAAAAGAAAAAACTTATGCTTTGAGGAGTCTGGATACCAGAATGAATAGAGCACAGATTTCCAAGTCAGATATACCTGGGTTCCAATCCTAGCTCTACTGTTTATTACAAGGGCAGCCAAGACTCCCTGAGCCTTGGTTTCTTTATCTCTAATATCAGGAAAATGCCTACTTAGTAGGATTATGTTAAAGATTAAATGAGAAAGAGATAACAATCTCTACAGAGCCTGGCACATTCTAGGTATTTCATAAGTAGTGAATGTTTTTATTTTCTTAAGTAAATGAAAAGACATAGCAACATTACACTTAAAATTATGCTTAAAAGAAAAACATATGCACACACTAGAGGAAAAAACTGAAAAGAAATACACTTAAATACTAGACAATGGTTGAATAGAATAGGAGGGGTGGAATTAAGGGTAACTTTTCCCTTTCTCTGTTTCCAAATCGAGACATAATTTAATGTATATATTTGGTCTCTGCCCCCAGTTCCTGACACAAAGCTCCTAAACTCTTGTAATTTCCTGAGTGATAGGGGTGTTAGGAGCATCTTTTGTTCTAATGAGGCAATGGCTGGTGGGCTCCTGGGTAGCTTCAGGGTGGGGGCTGGTCACCAGAAACACCAAGTCTTGATTAGAAGCTTGGAAACTTTTGGCTCCATCTCTATCCTCCAGGGAGGAGGGAGGTGCTACAGGTTGAGTTAATAATCGATCATGCCTACATGATGAAGCCCCCATAAATATCCCTAAACTACAGGGTCAGGAGAACTTCCAGTTTGGTGACTGCAGCCCCGTGCGAGGAGGGTGGCACAGCCCACAGTCTCCATGGGGACAGAAGCTCCAGAGCACAGGACCCTTCTGGACCTCACCCTGTTACCACTTCATCTGGCTGTTCATTTATGTCTTTTGTAACATCCTTTATGGTAAACCAGTAAATACAAGTAAAGTGTCTCTGAGTTCTGTGAGTCATTAGAATAAATTATCGAACCTGAGGAGGGGGTCGTGGGAACCCCCAATTTGTAGCCAATTCGGACAGAAGTGTGGGTACCCTGGGTGCCTAATACTTGTGATTGGCCTCTGAAATGGGGGTGCTCTTATGGGATGGAGCCCTTCACCTGCAGGCTCTCCACTAACTCCAGGAAGTTAGTATCAGAATTGAATTAAACTGTAGGACACCCAGTCAGTATCCACAGATAACTGCAGAATTGTTTCACGTAGAAAACCCACACCTTTGCTGTCAGAAGTGTTGAGTAGAGAAACAGTTTTCCTTTACAAATATTAATCATGGGGTTTGGTACTTCAATAATGGCAAGACATGTATCATTTCTCAGAACAAGTTTTGAGCAAAACATTCCAAAGATCAGGAAAAATAAAGATTTGTTGGTCAGAAAAAAAGTCCTAAATGTTGCCTGCTTACCTATCTGCCTGCCTTCCTGAATAATTCAGTCCCCAAGCTGTTAGATGGGGCCAGGAAGGCAGGCATCAGGCCAGGGCAGCAGCAGGGGGACTTGTTTGTCCCAACACAGAGGGGGACAGCTGTGCCAGCAGCGGTGGCTACAGGAGAGACTTGTTCCACACCCAAGTATGAAGGAAGACAAGGTTGTCACTGCAGGAGAGGGATTTGCAAGTATGGAAAGGGGGAATTTGAATGACCCATGTGATATTGGGCTTAGTATTGGAGGTATCTCATGGCCTTCAAGATAGACAGGCAGGCAGACAGATAAAAAAATATATACAGAGTTAAATTGTGTATAAACATAAATACATGTACATACATATACACATGTGTATGTGTATATATATTCCCTAACTCCACTGATGAGTTTATTTCCTATAAAATACTATTCAATCAATATATCATATTTTTCTGTTAAAGATCTCATTATTTCCATGTTACTCACCACCTGAACAGGTTTTAGAATCACTGGTTCAGAACGTTAAAGCTTGAAGGCTGCATCCTTCTCCTGACTTAAGAGTCCAAGAATCACTGACAAACTCCCAAAAGCAATGAGCAGAGCTAGTGCCCAGATCTTGGTTTCTAAATACCATTCGCCACTACAAGAAACTACCATTCCACGGAGAAATGGCTAATTCCAGGGCTGGGACAGGAAAAGCACAAGCTGAGCCGGGAACACCTTCTTCCAGAAAGTGAGGAAGAGCTTAAAGAATGGACGGGCTGGTTCAGAAGGACACAGAAGCCCACTGGAAGGGCATCCCCCTGGCCAAAGCTAGGAGAATTTGAGCATCAAAATAAATAATGAATAAAACAGAAATAAATAATCAGTGAAACAGGAATCCTTGCATCTATACGAATGTAAATAAATACAAGAATAAATAAATGTAGAGAAGAGAAAGGTTCTTTTCTATGCAGAAGATGCCAACTAATAAATGTAGACATCATAATGGGCTTGGCAACTATCATAGTGATAATTAGGCCAAGAAACATCAGTGCTACTGAAACTAGTGGGAGGAATTTTGATGAGGATCAGGATATTTACACGGTCTCAAAGTATCTCTCCACAAAGTGCTTTTAATTACCAACAGGAAAAAAGTCATTGACAGTGGAGAAACCTGGCACACTATGTTAATCAGGTGATCCGAGTTAACGTCACTAGTCATGGAACAAATTGGAAGCGTGCACGGCCCGCCGGATGCTGTGAAGGCACACAGCATCGCTTCTGTCATTTTCCCACCAAAAATGCATGATCAGAATCTAACCATGAGGAAACATCAGACAAACCCAAATTGGGACACATTCTACAAAATAACTGGCTTATTATCCTGCAAAGTATCAAGGTCATGGATACAAGGTCATGGATATCAAGACTGAGGAACTGTTCCAGATTAAAGAAGACTAACAAGACCCAGGAGCCCAAAGCAACAGCATGTGACTCTGAACTGGGTCCTTTTGCTCTGAAGAACATCGCGGGGACAGCCAGTAAACTCAAACGATTAGATGGCAGTAACTTACTGATAGTAAATTCCTCATGTTAACAGCTGTATCGTGGTTACGTGAGAGAATGTCCTTGTTTATAGGAAATACACATTAAAGTATTTGGGGGTGAGGGGCCATCAGGCCAGCAACTTACTCTCAAATGGTACAGAAAAAACAATTTTTATACCATTCTTGCCGCTTTTTCACAAGTTAGAAATGATTTCAAAAGAAAAAAAAAATAGTCCAAAGAGTTTATTTTGGCTGCGGCCAAAAGTTCTGACTCTTCCTTTATCTCACTAAAGGCAAGGGCTGCAGCCAGTTCAAGCTGCCAAACCTGTTCGCCCTGACTGTCTAGGGCAGCGTGCCAGGCGTGGGCTGGGCAAACACCTCTCTGTCGGGGGGTTCAGACCCAAGGCTGGCCAGGGGAGGGCTGGACTGATGGCTTCCGGCCAAGGCTTAAGCGAGCCACTCTAGCACTAAGCACTTAAGGAGTGGGTCAAAAGCCTGTGGCCTCTGGGGCTTGGGGAAGGAGCAGAAGCAAACAGGACTCTTTCCACAGTCCCCACTCCCTCCACCCACCCCTGCCACTAGGACCAAGATCTTCCTATCAGGCCTTGAAGGCTCAGAGAAGGAGGAGCTCAGGGAGGGAAAGGGAGAGATTTCTAGTATTGTCACATTATGTATGCAATAAATATGTATTTATTTTATGTACATCACCAAACCCTGTTGTCCTTGGCCCTTTATTCCATTTCCCCAGCATTGTTCCCCACAGGGAGGGCAGAGGCCTGGCAGGTGCAGTAGCCGGTGGAACCAGGAGAGGGCCGCCTTAGGAACTGGTGTTCAGCAGCCAGTCACTAAGGGTGTATAAGGTTTGTTTTTCCCTCCAGCAAAGCTGCTGCTTCCCTTTTTGCATATTTTAACAGGCTTAATGTTTTCCCTGGGACAGTCCTGCAAATTTCAAGAATGGAAATAAATAAATGTTTGTTGACACATGTCTTCTCCATGCAACTGTGAGCTGCCGTAAGCGGGAGCTGTGCAAAATCCCATTTTGACCCACTCCCTCCCAGCACTAGACAAGGGCGGGTCCACAGCAGGTGTTCAACGAATGCTTTGTTTCTGCCTGTGAGGATGTGTGGGCACAAGTGCTTTAGCTGCTTGTTTCTGCATATCTGGGAGGCAAAGAGATAAGCCCCATTACCGCGCCCACTCTCCTCCTGGCTCAGCCTGCAAAGGCTGTCTCTGAGGCACCTCATCCTAAATAGTCATTGTTTGTGAATGTCTAGAGTGGCATGCTTGGTTACTGAGAGGTGGGTAAGTCATAGTTACGTGGCATAGGAAACCAACAAGCTCTTGGCTCCAGAGAAACAATGGCTCCTAAAGCTAAGAAGCTGAGCACTGGGGACATGCGCAGTGTGGCTCGTCCACCCCACCCCACCCCACGCTGCTCATGGCACTGTCTGCTGTACTGAACGGTCACAGTTTGCAACGACGGGGGAATGACAGATCCCTGCTCAGAGTCAAGGGTGTAGGAAGGAGGGTTCAAGTAGGAGCTTCCACTCCACAGATGTTCACCAAAGCCTGCTAGGAAGGGCATCCGGGTCCTGTCTGGAGACGGCCGGATGTAGAAAATACACAGGCTCCCCGGGATCAGAGACAGGGCTCCAGCCTGGCCAGCTGGATTCATGAGCTCTGATGGGGTGAGGGGACCCCAAGCTAGGCCAGCCCCAGGGCTGGAGATCTTGCCCCCCGCAGCAGCAGCAGCAGCTGTGAAAGCGATGCCTTTGGGGCTGGCCAGTGCCCTTTTCAGGCTGTTCTATCTGAAAAACATCTACACACAGTAGAGCCCATGTCAACAACACTCTCAGCCTACAGAACTGGGTGTTCAGTGCAGCCCCAGGGCCTTCCTTCCAGATCCTGAGATCCACTCTCCCGCAATGGGAATGGTGATAAGGTGGCAGCCAGGCACGTGTCTGCTCCTGCCTGGGTCCAGCATCTGACCCCTGCATGACCTCCTTCCTCCTCGACCCGGGCATGACTCATGCTTCTAGAGCTGGAACCCGAGGACTCTAGCTGCCCAGCCGTGGCTGACTTACGGCTGGTCCAGGGGTTGCTATGGAAGGGGCTCAGGGCAGCTGTCAGCTCTCAGAGGGGAGGCACCTGTTATTTTCTGAGCACCTTCCATGTGCCAGGCACCAGGCGCACTGCTGCATTTCATTAGTATAATGACCCTGTGGAGGATTTCCGTCCTTTCCTAGAAAGTAGGAAAGTGAGGTTCAGAGAGGATCAGGCAGAGGCCAGTTTCCCAGCACTAAGCACAGCCATCCACTCACCCTGTGTGTGTTCCCTGGGGCCAGCCAGCACCAGTCCCGGGAACCACTGTTTGTTCATTCATTCCTCCAACCAACATTTACCAAGGGCTTCCTCTCCTCTGTTTCATGGCCAATCAGTCCCAGAGAACAGCCTGGGAGAGGCCCACCCAGTTCTCCTGAAGGAGCTGGGCTTGGCTGGGAAAGGGGCCCCCAGGGCCACCATGCTGTAGACAGATGTCCCTATCCCCTGCCACCCTGTCTAGGCAAGAGGTGGGGCTGACATGGCCTCGGTGGCTGGAGAGGGGTCTCTGGTTTGGACCGGGACATGTGTGTAGCGGGATCGCTGCAGCCAGCAGGTGCGATCCCCTGGCCTCAGCCCTGGCAGTGGGTGGACAGGTGGGGTGATGGGGGCAATGTGACCACCTCTCATTCTTGTGGTTCCAGGTGCCTGGCTGATGTCTGGCCTGAGTGATGCAGGGGACTTGCTGTGTCTGCAGCCTGAATGGGGGGTGAGGCATTTCTTTAAAAGCTTATAAATCCCTAAATACTTCCCCTTTCAGCCCAGGCCCACCCACAGCCTAGGAGGATGCGTGTCCACAGGGACTTGCCGACAGCTTCCCTCAGCCCACTCCACTGCTCACGCGTGCTGTTGTGGCACCACAGATCCTCCTGGGGATTCTCACATCCCTCACATGTGCAGTCAGAACACATGTATGCACATCAACCTAATTCACACAGGCAGCCAGGCCCTCTCAGGCACACAAGTGTGTGCTCTATTTTTTTTTTTTTTTGACAGAGTCTCACTCTGTCACCTGGGCTAGAGTGCCATGGCGTCAGCCTAGCTCACAGCAACCTCAAACTCCTGGGCTCAAGCAATCCTTCTGCCTCAGTCTCCCCAGTAGCTGAGACTACAGGGATGCGCCACCATGCCAGGCTAATTTTTCCTGTATATTTTTAGTTGGCCAATTAATTTCTTTCTATTTTTAGTAGAAATGGGGTCTCGCTCTTGCTCAGGCTGGTTTTGAACTCCTGACCTTGAGCAATCCACCCACCTTGGCCTCCCAGAGTGCCAGGTGCTCTGAGCACCCTTATGCAAGCACACACGGCCCCCTTACCCACACACAACACCCGTGTGTCTTCATGCTGTTCCCATGCTCACCGGTGTCCCCAGGCACAGATTAGCTCACACTTGGCAAGGCCTTCAAACTCCTCCAAGTACCCACAGAACGGTGTGCCTTTGTGCTCCACGTGCTCCCAAGTGCACACACTCCCAGGTGTACGAAGTCTGCAGGAGCCTGAATTCCATTCTACACATGCACACAATCACACAATCACAGGCACAGGTGTCATGCAGGACATACACATTAAAATCACACACCCGCACCAGACACAGATGTGCCTGCATGAATGACATGCGTGAATGAAGCTGCAATCCCCAGCCTCACCTCTGGGGGCCACTGTCGGGTCCACAGCCCAAGCCCAGGCTCTGAAGGGCGGGAGCCCAGCCTGAGGCAGTGTCCTGCTGGCCTGAGCCAGCATGTTCATGGCACGGGCTGGGCCCCAGCCAGCCTTGTGGAGGGAGGAGAGGGACATGCCAGTTGCCCTGGACTCCTGCAGGCTGTGAGATGAACTCCTGCCCAGAAGAGCAGGAGCTCCAAGAGGGAAGAATGAGCAGCTTGAACTCAGGGAAGGGAGAGTGGAGTTGGGGCAAGTGAGTAGAAGAGGACTGAAGGGGACAGGAGGAGACAGGAAAGGGACAGGAGGGCTAATATGGAGGAAACAGAGGAGACCGAGAGAAGAACTGAGGGGAGGGGGATGGAAGAGGAGATGCCAGTAGGGAAGAGAGATGAGAAGGAAGAAGAGAAGGGAAAGTAGGGCAGAGAAGAGGGGCCAGATGGGGACAGGGCAGTGGGGTGGCCATGGGGAGGGGGGGTGCAGTGAAGGGCAGAGCCCCCAGAAAGCTGTCAGCACACACTGCACTCAGGCCACCCAGCCTCCCCTGCCCTGTCGGCCCATCACCCCATCAGGACAGACCCCACGAGGGCTCTGCTGCCTGCGCCTGCATCTTCTCCAGACACAAGGTCTAAGCGCCCCTGGACCTTGAGACCCAGAAGGCTCAACCTACCCGCACGGAAGGCAGCGTGCATGGAGACAGTGCAGGTGAGCCACTAGAGCATGTTTCCTGGGAGCAGGGACCCCCTCCTGCCAGGGTGAATGGGGGCTCATTTTCTCCTCTGCTGGGGCTGGCAGGACCACCCTCCCCGCCCCCATAGCAATGCCAGTCGGGGGGATGCGGTGCCATACTCTGCCACAGCACCATGGCAGCTGACCTGCCACCAGCCTGACACACACACACAAGGACAGCTTCCGGCAAGATCCATGTGGCAGGCAAAAGTGCCCAGGTGGGCAGGCGGGGAGCGGCTGAGAGGCACAGGGGAATGAGCACCTATTGTCCCCCACTGGCTCAGCAGCCCCCCAAGGTGTGGAGAAAGCAGGGAACCCTGGGGCAGAGCTGAAAGTTCTTGTTGCCTAAATCTCTCCTGCCCTGCTCATGTGGATCCTGCTTCTTCCCATTCAGGGCTCTGGGAAGTGACAAGATGAACACAAGAATGCAAAGATTTGGCAACTTTTAGAGCTGGGTGAGTCCCAGTGTTCTCACCCCTTTATGCCTAAGCTGTGACCCCACCTTCCTTGTCCTCCAGGCCCTGGGGGACCTGGTCCCACTCTTGCAGGGTTGGGTTGCTCAGGCCTGATGAGCTGGAAGGGTCTGAGAGAGCACTTCATGCCACAGAGGAGAGAGGGAGGCCTTTGTCCTGTGGTGGACACATCCCCAGGACCCCCTACCCCTCCAGCCCCCTTCCAAAGCGCTCCAAGAGCCGATCAACACGCCAGAGCCTACCTCGGAGCCTACCTCGGACCATGTCATGGCCAGTGGGGGCCTGGTGGGCCTGGGCTTGGCCTCTCCCAGTTTCTGTGCCCCAGAACCCAGTGCCCGGATGGAGACACAGTGACTATTCACTAATCAGATACTAAGGTAACAGGGAGAAAGGCATTGCCCGCTCCGTTCTTCAGATGCATTCTTCTGGGGTACTCAGAGAGCACGTCTTGTCTGATGGGCTGTGGAGCAGACCTGCCTCGGAGGCCTGAGCCTGAGGGAAGGAGCTGGTGGAGCCAAGGCCATGGTGGGCCCCTGGCCTGCTCCCGCTCCGCACCCCCGCCCAGTGGAGACACAGCCTCCCCCGCAGGCCCACCTCAGCCTACCTGCTCCAGACCTGCACCCCCACTCTGCAGCCATCTAGCCCACCCACCCCTCCCCTCCCCAGGAGCACACCCTCCTCATCACTCCCCTGCCCCACGAAACCCGGAGGCACAGCAGCCCTGCACCTGACCACATCCCCCCTGCCTGAACCCCCCACAGCTCACAGCCCTCCATGAGAGTGTGGCATTCTAGACCCCTGTGTACGGTTCTGGCTTCCTCTCCAGCCACTGTCCCCACCCTTCCAGCCAGCACCCCAACACCCTGGTCTACTCTTCCACCGCACACCACACACTGCACACCTCTGGCAGGCCCCCAGCCAGGCTGCAGGGATTGGCTGTGCCTGGGTGGGCCAAGCACACCCCTTGGATGCTTCTCTGAACCACCCTCTAAACACCCTCTGTGCACACAGTCGCCCTCTGCCAAATAGTTATCCTTAGCTCCTAGCACACCACTCAACACCTAGAACGTACTTTATAAATATTGTCTAGTAATCATTAGACTCTAATTATTGGTGGTGTGTGTCTGGCCCCCTCACTCAGGGGTGGGGGTAGCTGGCAGTCAGTTTCCCCTCAGTGCCCCCATGCTCCCTCTCCGGGGGCTGGGCCTGTCCCTTCCTGGGTTCACCAGCCAGGGTAGGCCCACTGCAGTGCCTGAGGACTGTCCCCAGGACAGCTGGCTGGACACGGTGTTGACACCAAGTTCCCTGGGCTCCTTACTTCCCTCAGAATCTACAAGGCCAATGGGCAGCCAAGAGGGCCCGAGACCCCTATTCTCACCCTGCCTGCCTGCAGGTCCCTGGGGCCTCTGCAGAGCCACCCAAAGGCCCCAAAGTGTGACATCACCTCTTCTCAGCAGCTTTCCTGGCTCCCATCACTTCCTAAAACAGCTAGGGCAGGAAGATGATGCATGTGAGCCCTGCCCTTGGGAGGCTTCCAGGTTGGGAAATGAGGAATGAGCCTGACACCCAGGACCAGAAAGACCCAGGGACAAAGCCAGGCCAGGAGGCAGACACGTGCTGTTGGGTGACAGCAGTAGCAGTCACGGCTACTCCTTGTTAAACACGCACTAAGTGCAAGACTCCAAGCTAAGCAATTTATAGATGCTTTCTCACTTAATCCTCACCATAATTCAATGGGGTAGGTATAATCCCTATTTTACAGATTGAAAAAGGAGGCTCAGAGAGATCTAGCAATTTGTGCAGCATCACACAGCTAATCACTGGTAAAGCTGGAATTTAAATCCAGATCTGCCAACTCCAGAGCCCATGCCTTTTCCACCCCATTTCATGGCCACCCCAAACTCTAGGTGGTGGTTTGCTACCTCCCTTCCCCAAAAGCCTCATGGGCTCCCTATGACTGATAACGTACCGCCTCCCAGCTGGGGCTCCCCACAACCAGCCCCACCTTCCTTTCTTACATCAGCCCCACTCACTCCCGGTGCACTGAGATTTCCACCTCGCCATTTCCCAAGTTCACTCCAAACCTTGGCTTCTGCTGTTCACTAAGGCTCAAAAGCCAGCCCTACTTTACAAATGAGAAAACAGAAGATTAAGAATGTTAAGTAACTAGCCCAAGGTCACGCAGCTAGAAAGCAATTGAGCCTGGTTAGAACCCAGGTCATTAGAGCATCAAGTAATTAATTTGTGTTACAGACAATTAGGGAATGAGAATTAGCAGGACGAGATGCTAATGGCGCAGCAGAAGTTGGGAGGGAGAAATCAGGAAGGCTCCAGAGTGGAGCGGGCCAGGCTAGGCCCTGAGAAATGCGCAGGGTCTGCACGGAGGGGAAAGCGTGAGAAAAGTGCAGAGACAAGAGACAAGACAGGAAGGAAGAGAGAGGTTTATCAAAATTACGGAGAGAATGTGACATGGTGGACAGAGCTGTGCCATGGGGTCAAGAGATCAGCTGTGTCCCCCCAACTTGCTGTGTGGTCTTGGGGAAGGCCCTTCCCTCTCTGTGAGATGCTTTGTCTATAAATTAAGGATATATGACCCTAGATGGTCTCTGGGGTCCCACCTGGCCCTCACATCCAAGGCCACATCCAAGGTCAATACACTCTGTGTGCAATGACACTCGACCTTGAAACACAGAGTATGACCCCCGACCCCTGTCATGGGGTACAGGCTTGGGCACCAACAGCAGATGGGGGCCAGCAGCCATCATGACACCTGACAAGAACACCTGAGGGCTGGCCCCCAGTGACACACCAGGAATTGTCCATGCCTCCCTGCTCTCCATACATCTGTGCTGTAAGAATGTGTGGCCTTGCCACAGTGGATTCAAGCCTGTGGAAGCTGGAACTCGGGGTGAATGAGTCAAGGCGGAAGTGCAGGCTCAGGGGGAAGCAATGGGATATGCCCCCCATTACATAAAATCCTAGATCCCAGTTCACACTCAAGGAAGGGAAAAGGCAGTGGGGGTCCTTGGAGAAGGGGCAGAGAAAACTTCCTGGAAGTAACGGTGGAGGTTTCAGGCCTGGAATAAGTGGTCTGCCAAATTGAAGGACATTTGGGAACAAGAATGGTCCCCAATCCAGACAGCACTGCACCCAAATATAAAGTACATTCCAGACCACCAGCCAAGGCTGCGGTCCTCCCTTGGGGGCTGTGGTACAACAACAGATGCTGCTGGAGAGCCCAGAGCCAGGAGGGGCAGAGAATGCATCCCTGAAGACTGTAGACACGTGTGCGCATGCACAGGCACATGCACAAGCCTGAACAAAGCCCCCTGACTTGGGCCGCCCATCCCCCCACCATCAGACTGAGCCCTCCAAGCTGCTCTCCCTCTCCACGATACACACCTTCGCCTGCCGATGACATGCAGCCCTGGAGCTCAGGCCTCTTGCTGTCTCCCCTTGCTCCCTCTTGCTGCAGAGCTAATGTGCCTGCTTCCTGTCTGACCCAAGAGCCACCAGACAGGAAGGCTCACTGCCCCTGCGTGGCTGGCTTGCACCCTCTGGAGCTTCAGCTCAGCCCTTACCTTTCCTACCTATTTGACCCCCAGAAGCCTATCTCATTAACACTGGCAGCAGATGAAGGGACAAGTGCACGCCCTCTGAGGGCCAGCCTCTCTGGACCCTCAGGACTCATCCCGCAGCTAGAAACTCAGTGCAAGTGCCAGCTCCTCCGCTTACCGGCGTGAAAGCTTAGCCTGAGTTTCCATGTTCTCCAGGTCACAGAGATTACATGAGAACTGCCTGCAAAGCACTTAACACAGAGCAGGACACAGAATAAGCCCTTAATGAAGACTGATACACTTATTATTAATATTTGTCCTTCATTTTAACTCCCCCTCCCCTTATCCCATCATCCCATCTTTTGAGTAGTAAATCCTTCTTGGAGTCTAATCTCAAGCCTTCATGCCATGGCATGAGCCAATGTTCCACCTCTATTGGAGTCTGGGGACGGAGGTGGAGGAGGCTGAACTGGCTGGTTGGAGGAGCCACCTCCCTGCAAGCGGATGGGGCCAGGAGGGAGATTACGGAGGCGCCGGGCCCAGGGCTCGACGTGCACCTGCCACTGCTCCAGGGGAGATCGGGGGCCTGCCAGTTGACCCCACCCCATGAGCTCATGGCTGCGTTTGCCAGGCGCTGGCTCAGGGAGCAGGTACTGACAGCGGGGCCTGGGCACGGAGCCCAAGGACAAGAAGACAGAAGGCTGTCAAGAGCCAACAATAGAGCCATCCCATGGGGCTCAGATACAAGGTCCCCTTGGCCTCCATGTGTGGCCTTTAGCTAGTGACTCACTGTCTCTGCTTGTCCTCCCAGGCCCTTTCATGCCCCCCAGTAAGCTCCCTCTGCTGCTGCCTCTCCCCAAAAGACAAGTGAGACACTCTCTTTCCCCAGGGGTCTGTCTCTCCTTTGCATCTCTCTCTGAGGACTTTGAACAGGACACTCTTGTTTTAAAGCACAGAGAGTTTGCTGGGCAGGAGATAGGTATCCAGTTACTGTCATTCCTGGGGCTTTTGCAGGCACACCCCTAAATGCTGGTTATAAAGTGACCACAGACCCTCTGTTCCAGTATTGGAGCATGCCCAGAGATTGACCCTCCAGCTCTCCTTCGCCAGCCAACTCCTGGATGCCCCTTTCCAAGTAATGCCTCCATCCACTTCAAAATCCACCACTGGGGTCAAGCAATCCCTCCACTGAGCCCTAATTGGACAGGCTGCAGCTTCTAGAAGCCAGCATGGGGAGACCAGGCTGGCAACCCCAGGGGCAATGAGCTATCTGCATCCTGCTGGAGCTCAGGGGCTCCCGTTGCCTCCTGATTTACAGGCAAAACCTCAGCTGGGCCTGGAGCTCCGTCCTCAGGGTGCTCTCTGCTCCCACCCCACTCTCTCATCTCAGGCCTTCGCCTCAGTGCAGCCAGACACACGTGCCTCCCTCCCCGACCAGGGAGCCCCCACACAGGCCCTGCCCCTTCCAACCTCCCAGGACTGCTTTGTGGCCACCCCCCTACAGGGGCCACCTGGGTTCTGCCCATCTCTCCCTCCCCACCCACCACCCCAGCACTAGTACCCAAGCTGAGCCTGCTGCGCCCACCTTGGACCACAGCCTGGGGTGTGCCAGTCACCCCCGCCCTCCAGAGAACTCCTCGGAAACTTGACAGTGTCTCTCCCTCACATCCAGGCAGGGCCCACCACACACACCCCTCCCCTCCTGACCCTGGCCTCCACAGCCCTCTCCGTAAGGGAGGGGGAAGGCTAAAGTCCCCTCCATCTGAGGAACTCCGAATCTGAGGTTTCTGTCCCCTGCCTCGGGCCCAACTCCAAATCTGAGGTTTCTGTCCCCTGCCTCGGGCCCGGACTCCAGCTGCAGCCCCAGGTGCAGCGTAGTGTGGATGCAGGCTGGCTGGGGCACCACCCTCCCAACTGGCACCTTGACCCCCTGAGGACAGAGGCCACTTCTCAGACTCTGCATCAGCCCCATGCTGAGGGAGCCACACTCCCCCTCGCTTCTCTCCACAACATCTCACGGAAAAGACACTTGCATTGGCCTCAGGCCAAAACTGGGCCAAAACCCCGGAGAGGAAGACCTGGCTCAAGACCACACCACATTTCCGTGTCATTTTCAAGTGGCACCAAGTGGGCTGGGCATGCACATTGCCGGACAATCCCCACCCAGGAGGCAGGGCAAATTCCCAGGGTGCCAGGTCACTGAGCCGGGTCTCTTGGGTAGGGCACCCAGGGACTGGCTTGTTCCGGAATGACGCCGCTGGGACGCTAAATGCCAGCTACTCCCCTCACCTGCCCCAACCTCAAGGAAAGCCTTGTCCGTCCCCAAGCCATCCCACACCCCCCAGCTCTCAGAAGCCTCCCCAGCCAACCCCACCCAATTCTCACCACCGCTGCCTTCGCGTCCCCTCGGCACTTAGATCCCACTTACCCTGTGCTCATTTGCCTGGTTTATGTGTTACTTTGCAAATGTTCTCACAAAGCTTCAGCTCCCATGGCTGTAACTAGTTGTGAGAGCAGTCAGTGTTAATTAAGTCCATTTTGCGGGAGGATTAGTCCCTGCCCTTAAGGAGTGCCAAGGAAGACTCTGAAATCTAATTTTTTCCTCTTGATAATCAAGCAGTCCCCCTGACGAAATTGCCAACAACAAGCAGCTTCTCCCCATGTTCAAGTTCTTACCTTGATCGTCAGGGAGGCCCCAGATAAGGTTGCATTTGGGCAGGAATCTCCGGGGAGTACCTGGGAGAGGGAAGCTTCTCCCAGTTGAGCACTGCAAACCCTTCCACGACCAAGTTTGCACTTCCTGGCCTCTGGAGCCAGGCTGCACGCTGACGCTGGTCCCCACCAACACACACGGGCCTCTCCCTCCGAGGCCACAGCAGATGTAGAGGGAGGCTGGCCTGGGGTTGGATCTCGGCTCTGGCACTTACTAGTTATGCAGACTTAACCGCTCTGGACCTCTGGCTCGCGGGGAGGCCCAGGCCGAGGGTGCGGCTGGTGTATTGGGGAAGGGGGAAAGAGACGATCTCTGGGTTTCAGGGCCCCCACCAGTCTGCTGCTGTGGGAAGCATTTTCTGATGCGCCACCCATGGGGCTGGCTGGCTGGGTGTCCAGGGCTGCGGGGAAACAGCAGGATTCAGAGACAGCTTGGCAGAGACAGAAACTCATCGGGGCCTAGGTCCAGAGGAGCAGCCTGCCTGGGAGGCCTCCCCTGTACCCTACATGTCCAGGGCCACCCTCCATCCTGCAGGCCACTCCTGGATAGCAAAGCGCCTTGGATGCCAAGTGTGGACCTTACCCAGGCAAATGTCGAGAGAGGGGGGACTTCCAATGGTTGTTGGGGCAGAAGGGGATGTGCCCCCAGCTGGATCCGGGTCCTCCTGTTTTGGGGCCCAGCCACACCAAGACAGTACACATGGGCACTAGGTGCAGACTCCACAGTGGAGCAGAAGGGGAGCAAGGCAAGGCCAGGGTGTCCCCGCGCCCCTGCCTCTGCTCTGCCCAGAAACAATGGACCAGGTGTCTCCTCAACCCACAGTGAGAAATGCATTTCACACAGAGACCGACGGACATTCACAAACAACATTTTGCAATCCACTGAGATTGTTTTCCACCCTCACAACAGTCTGAAGAACCTTCCATCGGAGACGCAGACAAGCCACAGCCCCAGGCCAGCAAAGGCCTGAGTGCTCCCTCCAGGACAGGGACACTGGGTCCACAGCCAGGACAGCTGGTGCTTTCACCTCTTCCTTCTTTCCCTCACTCAGCCCCTCGTGGGCTGAGCTAGCGGCTGTGCTTCCCATTGTATGGATGAGGCAAAGAAGGCTCAAAGAGGCTCTAGAAAGGTTTGCGTGTGCTTGCCTGTGCCCGCAATGCTCCGAGTGCTTTACACATGCTCCGAGTGCTCATTTAGTCCCCAGAGCAGCCCTGGGAAACAGGTCCTGCTGCACCCCCACTTCGCAGAGGACCTGCCCCTTCACTTGCTCGAGGTCACACAGCTAGCTCCAGGCAGGCATGGGACTAGGTTTAACCTGGAAAACCTTTAGTGGGTCCCTACTGGACCGGGCAGAGTACTAGGCTGCTCCGCACATCTGGGCAAACTCCAGGTGGGCAGGGCGGCCTGTAGGTGGGGCATGTCGATGGCCCAGTAGTCTCAGGGCTAGGGGACAGTGAGAACAATGGCTGTGACTTCACAGAAAGGCGGCAGCAGCCCTGCCCAGCTCCTCCTTCAGAATCCAGAAGGCTATTTCAACTTAATTTCGATCATAAAAGAAACATGAGTGGGATGGGTGGAAGAGGCTTCTGTGGTGGCCTCCACACAGGTGGCTCGGCCTGGACTCTGTGACTCCCTGGCTGCTCCAGACCCTCTCACTCCCCGGGAGTGACCGGAACAGAGCCTGCTGGGCACAGAGAGGCCTGCTCAGAGGGACCTCTTCATTCACAGAGGCCAGAGGGCCTGTGGGGTTCGAGAAGCTGGGGTCAGGGGGAGGCAGGGCCCTGTCGACAGGAGGGGATACAGTCTGGCTGCCGGAGTCCAAGGGCACCTTGTGGGGCAGGGCAGCAGCCACCGGCCCTGCTGAGACAGAGGGCAGGGCCAGAGCTGGGGCTTCCCGCCCAGGATGCCATCAGCCTGCTGAAATTCCAAGCCCACGCGGCACCCCAGGGCTGCTGGGGAGGGGCGGGATTTGCACCTTCCCCACCCCCACTGACACCCCAGCGGGAAATGTGTTGAGCTCGTCAACATCTCTCTGGCCATGGGGCCAGTGCTCCTGAGGCTCCTAAATGATGGGGCAGGAGCCAGGTCATTAGGCAGGAGAGACTGTCATTAGTGCAGCTGATGCCACTGCTGCACAGACAATGGCAAATAGTCATTAGCGGCTGTGTCACAGGGGTGAGGCAATGCTGGCTGGCTGGGGGAGGGGCAGCGGTGCACACACGCGCAGACGTGTTCACACAGAGGGGAAGCAGACATGCTCGAAAACACACGGGCATAATTCCACACACACGCATTCATTCACATGAGCAGACACACTCTTACATGTTCACACACTCACACCAGGGCATACACAGACGCACCTGCACACGTGCACACTCACACCTCACACAGAGGTACAAGTGGGCACCCACACGCGTTCATCCACACACGCATGCAGGGGCTCAATAGACACATGCTCACACAGAGCCACACACGGGTCACACACAGCGTGTGAGTCACACCCTCACACAGGCACACACGCCAGGGCCGTGAGCAGGCACGCTCGCACACTCACACTTTCCTACGCGTTGACAACAGAGATACACGCACACCAGAGGGGCAGGACCCTCAGACTCTCCCCCCGACCCAGCACCCGGACACACAGATACTGTCCGCTGCCCCGAGACAGACACGCAGATCCTCAGGGGCACCCTAGGAGAGACCCACAGACACCCCTCGTCCTGCCCACCCCCTGCCTCAAAGCAACCAGGAAAGAGAAACTGAGTGAAGAGCAAAGAGCGGCAGCCGGGCTGCGTGTGCCCGACAGCTGGCACGGGCCTGCCTCGCCCGAACCCCCCACAGCGGCTGCTGTGGCTCCTTAGAACCCGAGTCTGCAGCAGGGGAGAGGCAGGCAGGGGGCTGGGGATTGCAGGGGAGGAGAGCGGCTGAAACCCTGGCTGGCCCGGGCTCGAGTCTTCCCTCCCTGTGGTTGTGCTCTGTGGGCCCCACTCCCTGCACATAGCACGGGCAGGGCGGGGACAGAGGCACATGGGATGCCCGCAGCCTCAGCCGCCACCCAGGCGAGGCCCCCACTGCAGGCTCAGTTCTGGCTCTGCCACGTTCCTTAGCTTCCTGTTGCCACTGTAACAAATCGCCACGAACGTAGTGGCTTCAAACAACACACTTTTATCTTTTATTGTTCATTGACATAAATCTTATTTACTGCTACAGCTCTGCAGTTCAGAAGTCCAAAACGGTCTCCCTGGGCTTAAATCGTGTCTCCGTTCCCCACCTTCTCCAGTCCCACGGCTCCCCGTCCATCTCACAGCCAGTTGTGTCTCTCACACCGCCGCAGTCTTCTGCCTGCGTCGTCCATGTTTAAAGGACGTTCATGACGACGCTACCCTCAGATAGCCCAGGACTTAGTCACACCCACAAAGCCCCTCCTGCCACGCAAGGTGACATAGTCTCGGGTTCTGGGGATTAGGATGTGGACATCTTTGGGGGCTGTTATTCTGCCTGCCTAATTGAATGGCTTTGGACAAGTCACTCAAGCTGCCAGGGCCTCAGCATCTTCAACTGTAAACTGAAAATAACACCAATCGCATGGATGCTCCCAGGGACTTAGAGAGCCACACGGACACCTGAAGCGCTGTGCCGCCGACGAGCCATCCTCGGTCCACAGCGCTGCCCTCCCCCTCGGCGTCCTGAGGACAGCAGCAGAAGGACGGGCGCGGGAGCTCTGAGGCCAGTGACTGGGTGTGCTTGGGCTCGGGCAGGGCCGACAGTTGGGGTAAGGACTGGCTGGGGGTGCGGGTGTCTCTGGGGGCTCCCTGGATCTGGGCCCCGCTGTGAGGGCAGCACCCTGAGCTGAGGGCACACAGCCCTGCCGTGCCCTGGGACAGAGGGTCAGGGTGGGGTGGGCGCTGCTCCTGTTGATTCCTGCCTCATCTGTTGCCATCTGTTTGCAGGGCCCTGGGGCCAGTGGGTGGGCAGGAGGCCCCGACCAGGTTGCTATTACTCTGGTAAGTGCAGACCTCGGGCCGATGACCCGGGAAGATAAGCGCCACATAGAGGAATCGCTTGCTAGAAAACAATCATTAACCCCCATCTCGCCCAGCCTCTCGGCACACTCAGGAGGCAGCCAGTGGCTCCTCAGAGACAGCCAGGCTCACCAGACTCACTGGCCAGTCCTGCTCCCACCAGTGGCCCGGGCGGGGCCTGTCCTGAGCCCACCTGTGCCCCCTCCCTCTGCCGCTCACCTCCTCACCCTTGGCTGCCCTTCCCCAGCCCAGCCCAAGCCAGCTTCCTCCAGAAACTCAGAGCTTAACTCAGGGACTAAGGCTCCAAACAACACAGGAAAGCCTGGGCTGGGCACCGAATTATGCGGGGAAAGACCTGGGTGCAAATCTCACTTCTCTGCAGAATGGGATTGCCATGCCCGGCCATCCTGGCCATGCGGGGGACGGCCTCGGTCACATGCGTGAGTGCTTGCTGTGAGCATGGCATGAGTTACTGAACACAGGAAGGGCTTCCTCCTCCGTCCTCCCTGAGACACAGTGGGCAGGGCTGCCCTCAGACTGGCCTCGTACACACCAGCCGCCTCGCAGACTCCGCACCCCTCCCTGCGCCCGGGAATCCCAACAGGCACTGGGAGAAGGAAACAGAAGGATGGGGAGGGAGAAAACACAGCTGCCTGCATATAGTATAGATAGAGAGGGGCTGGATGCATGAAATTCAACCATTGTGCTCCCACTGTATGGCAGCCACAGTGCTAGGAATACAAAGACACAACAGACACAACAGATGAAGCCTCAGTTCTCCAGATGTCCTGAGCCTCCTTCGCAGGCACTGAGGACCCCTGCATAGGTGGGACATCCGTTGGTGGTGGCAGTCTGCAGGCGGGCGGCTCCCCGCCCTATGCCAGCTGGAGCAGTGCCCGGCACCACCCTGGGCTGCTGCCACTCTAGCAGGCTCTCAGATGGTGTGACAGGGAGCAGAGTATGGTTTCGGTCCATTATCAGGCCAGATAAAGGCAGCTGCTGAAGCTTAAGGGAGAGATTTGGGCTTACAAATGAGAGTCTATGGATGCCCCACCACTCCCGGTCTTCCTTTGTCAGCCACCCTGGCCTCCCAGTCCCTCTTTGTTCCTCTCTGAAAGCAGCCCCAGGGAGGAGGACACCTCCTAAATAGCTGTGTGCAGTGTTGGGAATGGAGGGGTGAGGAGCCTGGAAGCAGCCGGGCAGCTAGCTGGAGGCAGGGGGTGGATGGAAGGAGACCTCAGAATGCAGAAAGCAGAAAGCACTGGTCTTGGAGCCAGAGAGGATCTAGGATTGCAAGGTGAACACTCCAGTCAGCCCTGCCTTGTTTATCTTCATGTTCAGCACAGGGACAGGTACCAGGTAGAGACTCCAAAAGCCTTTCCTAAATGAATGCCCAAATAGTGGCGGCATTGGCCCAGGCCAGTTTCTGCAGTGACCAGGATTCCAGCCAGGGTTCCCCAGACCCTGTCTATGGGGTGGTTGGTGGGGGGTGCTTGGGGAGAGACCCTTGCCCAAGACAGCCACGGGAATAGTGCTAAATACCAGAGCACATACATGCATTAATTCATCAACTATCTATTGCACACCTGCTATGTGCCAGTAGCAATAGAACAATGAACAAAACAAAGTCCCTGCCATGGTAGGGGTTGCTTTTGACAGCTGTTCTGCTCTGGGAGACTTCCTGCAGGGAGGCAGCAGGTACGATGGCTGAGGGCCTATGTGAAGCTCAGAGGCAGACAGGAGGGTGGAGAAACTGAGTTCGTCTGAGGCCTGAGAAATGAGGGCTGCAGGAACCTCCCTCATGGGTGGGACAGACAGGCCCGGTGAATGGACTGGAGAGTGGGCACGACAGGACCTCTGTCGCTGGGACCTGGCATTTCCTCCTGGGAGACGATGAAGATAAAGGATGTGATGTTTCCCAGGACCAAGGCAGCCTGTGCTGCCCCTCGGCCCTCCCTGGGAGGCATCGAGCCAGAGGAAGCGGGGCCCTCCTGCAGTTTCCCTTTGTGCAATCCTCCTTCCTGCTCCTCTCCACCCAGAAGCAGGCCTGGCAGCTGTGCCGAAATGCCAAAATGCCACTGGCATGAACTCAGCACCCACACAGCAGGGCACAGGCTAGGTTCCCTGGGGAGGCTGGGCCTGACCCACGCCTGGACCGGGGGAAACCTACCCATCCCCCTGAGCTCCATCCCTGGGTCCTAGATGGAAGGACCCCGAGGGGTCTATGGCTTGGTCCCTGCGCTGGCCCAGGTGCATGTCTAACTAAACTCTAGGCCTAAAGGGGCCTCCATCAGCTCGAGGCGGCTTCCTTTTGTTTCTTTCTTTTGCAGGGGAGATGATAATCTCCCAGGGTATTGGCCATGAGGGAAAGGCATCAGAGCTCCCACTGGGCACTGAGCAGGAATCCAAGAATGTAACATGCTGGGCCTCCGGAATTCAAGTGCTGGTAGTCCCTGTGACCCCCCAGGTGGAGGACCCAGCGCACCCTGGGCTCACCGCAGGCAGCCCAGCTCAGCCCGGCAAGGAGGCAGCCAGGTCCTGCAGGGCAGGGGCTCCAGAGCCGGCCTCCAGAGACGGGGTGTGCCCCCCTCCCGACCTTCCTCCACAAGCCACCAGGGATCTGTTGCTTGACAGCACCCCAAAGCTCACAGCATTGCACCCTGTGTCACAATGCAGCACAACAGGTGCCCTGGGAGGAAGAGTGCCTCGGACTCGTTCCAGAAAGAAAGAGTTAGCAAGCACCTCTGATGCGCAGGCACCATGCTGGGCGTTGGGACAGTGAGGGAACAAAGCCGCCACACAGCCCCTGTGCTCCCAGAGCTGCGTAGGGAAGCAGACACACACAAGCAAACACCAACAATAAATGATTACAAATTGGGCTGAGTGCTGTGCAGACAGGAAAGTGCAATTAGCCTGTGCTTACCTCTCTCCAGCCCCAGAGGCCTGCCCTCATTACAGAGCGGCCACACCTGCCGGACCTCCGGCATGCTGCCTGGCCAAGGGCCTTGGATCACGCTGAAAGCCAAGCACCTGCATAGCAAGGGGTTGACAACAGTTCACAGAACATTTGTTGTACCAAACTAGAAAAATTAAAAAAGAAAAACTAATGATCATCCAATGCAACCTAATTTTCCTGCCCTGGAGGCCCAGAGAGGCCAAGTGTTTGGCCCCAAACCGCACAGCTGGTGAATGGCGGCAGAGCCCTAGACCAGAATCTGGGTCTCCCAACTCCAGAGCTTCCACCACCATCTCATGGTGCCCACAGGGCGATCCCGAACCAGTTCACAGCCCCCAGGAGTCCGCAGCCTCCCGGCCCACCTCACATCCTTCTTTGCAGATCGGCACCGTCCTGTAGAATTGTAGGTGCCAATGGAAAGGTCTGTATCAGCACCGTTCAACAGACACGGGATACCACTTAGCGCACAGGGAAATGTGGCCAGCGTGGTGGGGTGGGGACGGGCAGGGCTGTGGAGAGGAAGAGGACGTGGCAGAGACACAACGCAGCAAGGAAGAAGGGCAGCAGGGGCAAAGGATGGGGCTTAGTGTTCCAAGGACTCTTCTATCCCCACAGCCCCAGGAGTGATCGCAGCCTCCTTGGGCCCCCGAGGAAGTCACTGCTCCCCCGAGTGCTGCAGCACCACCAGTACTCCAGTAATACCTGCTGTCGTCATTCCCTGTCCCCATCCCACACAAACAGTTTCTCACCTGCACAGCTCGTGGTACCAGCCTGAAACACCCTTCCCTCCCCTGCCTAGACAGCTCTTCCTCTTCCTCCAGGTCTTAGCTCACTGTCTCCTTCTGACACCTCGTCAGGCAGCCTCCTCCGTGTCTCCACAGCCTGCCTGGCGTGCGGAGGAGGCTTCATTTCCTCATCCTTGCTAGTTAGTTCCCCTTCTCAGCCCTTGCCCTTCCCAAATCTCTACTTAGCTCCTAACCCCCAGCTCTGGAACCCTCAGAAATTCTTACCACACAGCCACGGGTTGCTGAAAATCTCTCAGCCCCTGGCCTAAGCCTTGCCATTCCCAGGACTTGGCCCCTAGGCAAGGCCTCCCTCCTATGGCCCCAGGACTGGCCTGCTCAAAGGGAAGATCTGGAGAAAGGAGGCCAGAACTTTCCAGCTTTGTTAGCAAGAGGGCAGTGACCCAGGTAATGACCACAGGAGTGGACGAGCATTTAGGGGAGAGGATGAGAAACAGCCAGGAACCTGAGCAGGTGCATCTGGGAAGGCTCCTGGCAGAGTGCCCCTCCTTCCTGTCATGCCCTCGAGTTAGGCTAAGATTCTCCCCTGTAGGTTCCAGACCCTTTGCTGGCTCCCTTGCCCAGACAGTCCCTGTCTGTCTCCCCAAGAGCCACATCCTGCCCAGGGACCGAGCCAGGCTGGGATGTGCCCACTGGAACATTCATCCAGCAACTATGTGTGGCTATCCTGCTCACTGTCATCCCTCCCCAGCCAGGCCTCCTGGGGAGCAGCGCAAAGAGGAGGCACTGAAACTGTGACACAGAGATGCCATTCCCATAAGGACATCCAGCCAGGCTGCAGGGGCGTGAACCCAGATGCCTTTCCTCCCCCAGGGCAGAGAGACGGAGGAGCCCCAGGCCAGGACTCTGAGTGTGCAGGAGACCCAGAGGGACAGGCAGATGGGAAAACAGGAGAGAGGTGGCACAACATAGACACAGAGAGAAGAGGTACATGAGAATAAGAGGAAAGCAGACCAGGCGCAGTGGCTCACGCCTGTAATCCTAGCACTCTGGGAAGCTGAGGCAGGAGGATCACTTGAGCCCAGGAGTTTGAGGTTGCTGTGAGCTAGGCTGACGCCATGGCACTCCAGCCCAGGCAAAAGAGCGAGACTCTTGTCTCAAAAAACAAAAAAAGAAGGAGACAGACCAGAGGCCGGAAGGGGGTGACGTGGAGAAAGAAAGGGAAGAAAGGAAGGAGGAGAGAGAGAAAACAGGAAAACTCCCCCTTGCTGCAGGACCAGTTCCAGGAGGCTCCAGGCACCCCAAGCCAAGCCGTCCCCCTGTCCCTCACCTCTGGCCAGCCCCTGCCCTCCCTTGGCCTGTCTCTGCCTCCTGGATGATCAGGATTGTGTCCCGTCACCAGTTACAGGGAACTGGGGGCTTAAGGCAGGGGGAGACTGGACCACATAAGGACCAGCCAGACAGGCCTCCAGAATCCCAGAGGCACACAAGATGCCGTTTCAGGCTGGGTCACCCAAGCTTGTCCCCCACGGAAGCACCAAGCAGGTTCGTTTGCTAGTGTGTCCAGAAGGGATATGGAGACTTCCCAGGTACCTGAACATCCCCAGAGAGACTGACAGTCACCCCCACTCTCCATCTCCTGACCCCTGCCAGGCTTCCTGCTTCCCTGGCGGAGGGGGTTCAGTGGCCCAGGCTCTGTACCAAGGCCAGCAGAGGGCTGCATCCGGTCCTCAATGAGAGCGGAGACTCCCACTGGCTGGGGTAGAGAGCCCCCCGCTCAGAGACAGCTGCCTGGCCCAGGGGACCCAGAGGATGCCAGTTCAGGGTGGAGGGAGGTACGAGTGGGGCTGGGGAGAGAAAGGGGCAGAGGAAGAGGCAGGGGGTGGGGAGAGGATGTAGGGCTGGGTGTTTTGTGATGTTTTGTTTGTTTTGGGCTTTTTTGCTGCTGTTCCTGTTTGGCAGCCAGAGCAGTGGCAATCAAAGACACCTCTACCGACTGCACCCAAGGGAGACTGCTGGGCCAGAGAGCAAGCAGCAGGAGGTCCCCATATCCCTCCCTCCAGGCCAGAGCCCCGGGCTAGCATAGGCTCCTTTCCTCCAGGGAGGTGAAAACACCCCAAAGGAAACCACCCTGTGCTCAGTGCTGAGCTCGGCCCCAGAGACAAGCCCTGCAAAGCCAGCCTAGGAGCCAGAGATTTGGCAATTAACTATGACCTGTCAAAACTCTGAGGCCAGAGGAAGTCAGCAAGAAATAGCAGATGTTAGTCTCGCAGAGGCACTTAGGAGAATTAGGCTTCCAGCTTAAAGAGAATTAGGTGGAGGAACTGCCCTGAACTACACCCTGGACAGTAAGAAGACAACTTCCTTTTCTAACTCACTGCCCTTGCTAGGGCCCCAAAATTCAGAGGCTGAGATCAGAGTAAGAGCTCCTAATTCCAATGGTGCAGGTTCAAATCCATCACTGATCAATTGCAGGACCTTAGACCAGGCACTTAACCTCTGAACTCTCTTCTTTGTAAATTGGGGTGACTAGAATCAAAGCATCCACCGCAAGTGGGGGTTGTCACAAGGATTGTGGAGCTAATCCTCGCCAAGCATCTGGCACATTCCTGATGTGTTGACTATTTTGGCCTCAGCAGAGCCCAGATGCCACTGCTGCCCCCACCCTGGCCACAGAGCACAGGGCGATGGTAGGGGGCAGGGTGTGTGTCTGACCACATGCCATTCGGATACCAGGCCAGGGTAAAGATGGTGGGAGGCTAAGAGGCCGTGCAAGCAGTTATGAATGGGAAGGGGCAGCATGCGTCAGAAGTGGGAACAGACACCCAGCAGGGACTTGCCAGCCCACCCCAGCATGGCACCCTGGGGGCCAGGGGCAGGATGGAGCCTCGGCCTCAGAATAGCCCTATGTCCTCCTGAGCCAGGAGTGCCCTATGTGTGGGCAAGAGGTCTGGACTGGGAGGAGGTGGCCAGGAGGGTGCTGTGACTCCACAGGTGGCCCTCCTCCTTAGAGTCTCTCTCTTCCTCTGGGTCCAGAGGGGGCTGAGGTCCCTTCCGTCCCTGGTCATTGAGACCCTCCCAGGCACACTCCTCTCTCTGCCCTGGCCCCCCACCCAGGGTGCTGTGCCAGGTCCAGGGAGGACACCAGAGCCAGACTGCCAGGACCATCAGGCGGGGAGGAAGGAAGCGGCTCGGCCAGGTGAGCTGCAGCCCCGGATGGGGAGAGTGGGGCGTCAGGAACCGGAAGGCAGGGGATGCCCTGGACAGGGGCAGGTTCTGTGGGGGTAAGATGGTGCCTGTTCTATTTCCACGTCGTGCTTCATATGAAAGAGGTCCAAGGAGCTAGAGAAGAGAGGGAGGGAGGGTGGGGAGAAGGGTCAGCCAGGGAAGTGGGGGCTCCCATAGACCTGGAGGCAGAGCCACCCTCGTGCCGGGGCCTCCACAAAGTGCCCCCCACACACTGCCTCCTGGGAGATGTGTATTTTCATCCCCACTTTACAAACAAAGACAAAGATCAGATGACATGCCCAAGGTCACACCAGGGGTGAGCAGCCGAGTCTTGAACCCACGCCTCATGCTTCCAAAGCCAAGGGCTCCCGGCCTTGACCATGTACTTCCTCCAGCCTCTGAGACAGTGGAGTGCATGGCAGGTGCTCAAGGGGTGGCAGCTGGAGCCAAGGAAGGACGGGGCAGGGTAGGAAGAAGGGAAGATGCAGGGAGACAAAGGTGCTGTTTCCCAGTGCCCGGCTGGCACAGTGCCCAGGACAGCTGCCCCACACTCCGGAGCTCAGGGCCTGTGCTTGCCTCATCCTTTCCAGAAGTATGTGAGCCCGGCTACGTCAGCCTTCAGGTATGCAGCGAGGGCTGCCTGCGGTGAGAGGCCTCTCTCTGCTCTCTCCTTCCCTGTTGAATCTGCCCGCCTTTGCTGACTCCCCGTGCCCCCCCAGCCAGCCCAGCTGTGGCCCCCGTGGCCCACTCCCTGGAGCCAGGGCTGCTTGGTTGGGGGCCTGTGGCAGCCCCTCAGCGAGGCAGATCCCCTGGGGGAGGGAGAGCCTGCGTGCTTGTGCTGGGGGAGGGGCCGCAGCACATCATCCAACAGGTTGGTCAGGCTGGGAGGCGTCCCGCCCTCCTGCAGCTAATGAGCACTGTACAACAGGTGTCTGCTCCTCAGTCCCCAGCCTGCCCCGGCTGCGGCTGCGACCAGAGCCTGCCACCCATCGCCCATCCAAGGCTCACTCCCTCAACCCCGGCCCTCCTGCTCCCAGGCCGGGGGTCGAGATGGCCTGCCGCTCCTGTGTCGTTGGCTTCAGCAGCCTCAGCGGCTGTGAGGTGACCCCGGCGGGCAGCCCCCGGCCTGGAGCCTCGGGATGGAGCAGCTGCGGGGCCCCCGGGCCAAGCTTCAGCTCCCGAAGCCTCACAGGCTGCTGGTCGGCTGGCACCATCCCCAAGGTGACTGTGGACTCCAGCCTGCTGGTGCCCCTGGACCTCAAGGTGGACCCGGCTGTCCAGCACCAAAAGAACCAGGAAAAGGAGGAGATGAAGGTCCTCAATGATAAATTTGCCTCCCTGATTGGCAAGGTGAGAAGTCGGTGGGGGGGTCCCCAAAACTAAGGGTTGCCAGGCCTGGGCAGGTGGCCAAGCTCTGTATTTCCCCAGCACGGATCATCGCGCCCCACCCCTGCCCGCAGCCAATGGGGAGCCGCATTGCTGACTCTGAGCAGAGGGCAGGGGAGGGAATTACTGATCCGTCCTGGCATGAGAGGAGAAAGGGACCCCAGGATGGCCTCTGAGGGACGTCTGGACAATAATATGCCACATGGCCTGGGGCCACCGACCCCCACTCCCTCCCACCAGGCGTGGACTAGGGAGCAGCACTGAGTGTGGCCAAGGGTCCCGTCATGGCAACAGCCGATGGAGGCGTGGCCTTGGTCCTACTTGAGGCAGATGGACAGTAGAGATGACCTCCCAAGGTCCACCCTCCTGTCCATCCCTCAGTGGCCCTGCAGCCTGCTCAGCTTCCCAGTGAAAAGAACCGGTGGGGCCGAGGGGGCGTGTGGGGCTGCCGGAAGGAGGCTGCGTGCGGTGAGAGGATGCAGCTCTGGCGCGTCAGGAGATAGGAATGCAGGGAAGGATGCTCGAGTCAGGACCAGCAGCCGGCTGGGCCTCCCTGCACCCCACCAGAGCAGGGGCATGAGTCCTCAGCACCCCAAGCCCCACACTTTCTCAAGTGCCATGGCCTGCAACTGGTCTGGGGCACTCGTATCATCTCTGCCCCCAGGGCAGGGGAGCTCCCGAGGGAATCCCATCCACTCCCCAAACCTGCTCCTCACCTCCTCCAAGAAGCCCCCCTGCCCTGCCCAAGAGTAATCATGACAGTAACAGCTGCTACTTGCTTGCTGTGTGCCAGGCACTATGCCGGGTGCTTCGCAGATTTCTATTTTCCTCAACAACCTTATGGAGATATTTTTATGCCCATTTTACAGATGAGGAAAACTCTACTTTTCTGACCCTCCCAGTAAACCAGAGGCCCAGCCTCCGGCCCTGGCTCTGTCCTTGTCTGCACCTTGGTCTCCCTGACTCTGATCTTCTGCACGTTGCTGGCCTCCCCATGAGGTGGGAGCTCACAGGGAGAGGCAGAGGAACAAGCACTGAGCACCAGCTTGTGCCTGGCGCTCTGCAGGAACTGTGCAAACGTGATGTCATGTGCCCACACAGCACTGTACAGATGAGGAAACTGAGGACCAGAGGGGTTAAGTGCCTTGCCCAAGGTCATACGACCAGCAAGTGGTGCAGTCTCGATTCGAACTCAGTCTCCGAGACAAACCCAGTGGTCTCTGAGAAGGAAATCATTTCTTTCCCTCACCCATTCATGTGCCTAGACCAGAGTTTCCTTGTCCCCACCTGGGGTGCCCAGGTCGGGGCACCTGGAGGGGAAGGGCAACCATCCACGGAGGCGCAGCATCCCTTCCCCCTATGCCAGCGGTTCCTTCGGAGAGCAGCCCGGCTGCCCTGGGGAGGCAGGTCCCTGCAGAGCCACCTCCTCACCAACCTGCTTAATCCCTTAAAAGGAATGTTTCACTGAGCTGTGTAATTTGGCTCAGATATGTGGCTTTTCTCCCTCGAATGCCAGTGCTGATATCACCCTGTGCCTCTGCCGTGGGTATGGACGGTGGGTGGGCTCAGGGAGGGGCCCTGTGTGTCGGGGCCCTGTGCCCAGGAGCCAGGGCAATGCCCTTGAAGGTATTTAACAGAATTGGAGCCTCCCAACCTTCAAACCTTGGCCTTGAGCTGGGTGCCCTTCAGGGTGGGATGCAGGGTGCTGTGGGTGCCAGCCTTCTGGGGACTCTGACTGCTGGGGCTCTGCCCCGAGCAGTCCCAGCAGACCCACGACTCTCAGAGGAGATCTGGCAGCTCCTTGCGAAGGCTGCTGGGGCCCGGGTAGAAGCAGGCAGCGGGTGAGTGTGAAATCTGGAGCAGCAACGCTGCCCAGCTTACACATCAGGTTCATGGGCTTGTCAGAATCAAATGGGGTAATTTCTGAAAAGTGGTTATAACATCCCCCACACGTAGTAAATATGTTATAATTATTCGTCAAATAAAAAATAAAATAAATGGGCCTGGCCCAGGGAGCTCCTAGAACCCACTTAGCCCCTTCCGGGCAGGAGCCTTGAGAAGAAGGGAGGGGAGGGCCCTGCGGGAGGAGGAGTGAAGGGACCTGGTGGTGCAGCGCGATGTAGGCGAGATGTCTGGGCCTGGGGGAAGGCCCAGGGGTGAGATGCCAGGACCAGTGGGTGGGGGCTCTGGGCAAAGAGAGGAGAGGGTGGGGGCACATGGCCCCACATCCCCTTCAGAGAGCACCGAGGAGGAGGAGGAGGAAGGGGAGAGAAACTCTCAGGAGTTGGCAAAGAGGTCCTGGAACAGTGTTGTTTCTTACACTTGTTGGCTGTGTTACCTTGGGCAAACCGCTTACCCTCTCTGTGCCACAGATTCCACTGCTCCACTCTGCTCTGCTCTGTAGTGGCCCTGAGCTCGTGCCAGGGGCAGGACTGGTGAGGCCACGGTCACAAGATGAGGGGGATGAAGAGGAGCAGCAGTGGGAGAGGCGGAGGGAGGCAGGAGAGGGCAATGCCTACCTCTGGCAGAGGCTGCTGGCTGGCCTCTCGCCTTCTCATGCAGACAACAGAGGGGATGCTGGCGGGACAAGACGCAGGACTGGCCAAGGGTGTCCTGGGGAGGCTGTAGAGAGGAACCCCAAGAGCAGTGCTGAATTGCCTGGAGATGGAGAGATGGGGACATTGTCTTTCCCTGGGCCTGTGTGACCGACCCCTGGCGGTCTCTGGAGTCCTCCCCCTGCCTATATGCAGAAAGACAGAAGCCAGGCCTTCCTGACAAAGAGTCACTGAGGCTCCTTGGGCAAAGCCGACTCGAAGGCAGGGGGTCTGATGGCCCCACCTGAGCAATAGGACCTGCAGGCCCCAGAGACACTGCCCCATGGGCTCGAGACCTGAAGTCTCTGGGTGGTCACCTTGCTCCCCCGAGAAGCCCCCAGACTCCAGCCAGGAGCTCCAGTTTAGCCTGGTCAGCTTCCCCTACAAAAAACACATCTCTCCCCCAGCCTCTGCCCTGGCCCCGCACCACGGAGCTGGGCCGCAGTCTCCTCGTCTGTAAACCAGGAAGGCAGATGGAACAGGCGTTCGCTCTGAGTCCCCTCCTAGAGCTGCTACAGCACGATCTAAGGGTGGGGGACAGGAGGGATGAGGGGCAAGGGTCCTGCAGCCAGGATGGGTTAGAGGCAATTAACCTGGCACCTCTCAGGGTGCCCGGATTATCGGCCCTCCCTAGGCCTTTGTTCCGAGAGGGAGGAGCCTTTCTTCAGGGAAGCTCCTGGGTGGGGGATGAGTTCCCATCCCCACCCACCGAGGCAAAAAAGACTCCCCAAAGGGCAGTGGGAGACAGGGGCTTGCCCCCAATCCCCCAGGACCACAAAGGCCCTCTGGCTGGGCTGGCTGGCCAAATGCACACCATGTCCCAGCAGGATAGTATTGAAGCATAGGAGCTTGAGGTGAGACTAAGGGAAGAACTTCCTGGTGTGAAGGTTTTTCGGTTGCTCATGGGTGGAGGAAGGAACCTCACAGCTCTCCCATCACTCCACCCTCAGTGTAAACATGGAGCTCCTGCTTGTCAAAACGGAGGGAAGGTGGGGTGAGCAGACTCCCCCCACCCAGTGCTCCCTCTCACATGCACAAAGCAGGGCAGAAACCCTCTTGACCTCCATCCCTACTGAACCTGTTTAGCTGTGAGTACGGTACACAGTAGGCTTGAGGCTGGCTTCAAGCAGAACCTACCAGTACAGATGGGAGTTAAGCAGGGAAACAATAGCCCACAAATGCTGTCGCCAGATGCTGTCATCCAATATTCCTGCTGGAGCTGTCGACTGTGAATGCTAAAGGGGACTTCCCAAGGTCGTCAGAGCGTCTCAGGAAGAAAAGGAGGTCGGCGGGTCAGAGAGAAGAGCCCCGCCTGGCACTCGGGTTCAGGAGGGACGGGGAGCCCACGAGGTCCAGAGCAGGCAGCAGCCATCAGACAGGCCTGTCTGGGAAGCTTGGCCACCAAGTTGCTGGACAGGTCACTTGACCCCACCCCCCGGCCCCGGCCTCCATCGGCTCCTCTGTAAATGAAGGGTGCAGACCGGCTGCTCCAAAAGGCTCCAGCAGCTCTTGCAGGCTTCCATTCCGGGAGCCCAGGCCAGCAGCAGCAGCTGTGGGGGGAGGAGGCCAGTGACTTGCCTTGGTCAGAGGGCACATCACTGGGCTGGTTGTCACAGCATCCTCAAGCACTGGCCAGGAGCCGAGCCCCACCCTGCCTCCCACGTCAGTGGCTGACCCAGGTCCTGGGCACCAAGGGCATAGACCCCGAGAGGGGAGCAGACAGCTCCCACATGACCAGAGGGTGCTGAGTCAGGTAAGTGAGAAACAGATAAACTGAGAGCCTTGGTGCTGGGGGAAGCGGGAGTCTCTCAAGCAGTCAGCAACTGCTTCCTGCAGGACAGAAGCAGAGGGCCTGGGACGATGGGAAGGAGAGTGACCGAGGAGGCTGCAGCCTTGAGGGGACAGGGGGTTGGGGAAGAGGCCAAGCTGGGCAGGGCTGGGTGGAGGGAGGCAGAGGACCCAGGAGGGACTTGACAGCAGGAGGCGTCTGGGAGGCAGAGCTTGAGAGGAGCAGCCGGGCACATTGCCCTTCCCCTCTTCCTGTCTTCAACCTCAAGGCAAAATTGGGCCTAACTGGAGGCAGAAGCCAGCCCAGGAAGGGCAGCTGGGGCCCCAGAGCCTGCATGACTCCAGCAACAAACAGGAGGCATCCGTGGTAGTGGTGAAATGATTCTAAACTCAAACTGCTTGGATTCCAGACCTGGCTCTGCCACTTGCTAATTTTGTGACCTTGGGCAAGTTCTTCCACCTGTGTGTCTGGTGTCCTCATCTGTAACATGCAGCTGATAATAATACCTACCCACGGGGTTGTTGCAGGGATTAAATAAGTTGGAGATGTTGAGCATTTGGAACCAGGCCTGGCACACAGTACGGGCCACATGAGCTCTTGCTACTACTACTGTCCCAAAGCACGTCCCAGGCCCCAGGCGCTTCCCCCAACAGCCCTCAGAGGTTGGCAGGTGTTACCACCCCCAACTTCTAGATGGGAAAACTGAGGTTTTGGAGGCTACAAGTCCTGGATTGTCAAGAGGATTAGCACTCAAGCACGGCGCTAACCAGGCCCTACCCTGCTGAGTTTCCAAGACAAGATGAGACCAGGCTTGTCGCGGCAGGGAGAGGGCACAGCGGCCCCTGACACCCACATTCCCTGGGGTCTCCCACCCCAGCTCCAGGCAGGCAGGGAGAGCCTGGCACATGCTGGCACTCTCACACCTAGTCCCCTCCCTACCTGGCCAGCACTGCCCTGCCCGCCCTCCCCTCCCCTGGAAACCTTTGCTAACTGGCTCCACCTTAACCCTGATCCTCCCCTTATCTTGCCATCTTCAGTCGGAACAATCAGTAATGAGGATGCGTTCTGAAGGCGCTGAGTGAGAGTCCTGGGTGGATGTGCGCAGATGAGCTGCCACTGCCCAGGGAAGCCCTCACGGGCCCTCACTGGCCAGCCAGGGCCCCCCGCGCCCGACTGGTCCACACCTGGCCCGCTCACCGCCCTCCCGCTCTCCCAGGTGCAAGCCCTGGAGCAGCGCAACCAGCTGCTGGAGACCCGCTGGAGCTTCCTGCAGGGCCAGGACACAGCCACCTTCCACCTCGGGCACCTCTACGAGGAGTACCAGGGCCGGCTGCAGGGGGAACTGCGCAAGGTGACCCAGGAGCGGGGACAGCTGGAGGCCAACCTGCTGCAGGTGCTCGAGAAGGTCGAGGAGTTTCGAATCAGGTAGGTCCCGCCCTGTGGGGGCGGTGGGCAAGGACGGAGGGTGGGGACCAAGCTGTACCCAGGGGGGAGGCACCCAAGCCAGAGAAAGAGGAAAGAAGTTAGGGAACATTTCTTTGCCCAAGATATAGTTTCTGAGGGACTAGTGTGCGTCAGATGGTATCTAAATAGAGGGGATATGGCAGTGACCCTGCAGCTGCCCCTCCCACATGGTGACCCTGACAAAGAAGTCAGTTTGTGCTGGCTCCCAGCCAAACCCTGTGCTTGTGGGCCCCGGGCACGGTCACAACCCCCACCCCAGCTCTGATGCCATGAGCACATTTGCTCTTGTGTCCATGTCGCTCTGGCGATGGGGAATCATGTCCTTAGCTGGAACAGCAGATGGGCTTCTGCCTTAGATGTGGCTTTGGATTTCCATCTCGATTGGCTTGGAAAGGCGAGGGCAGCAGCCAGGGTGCAGGCAGGGGATGGGAAGGGTGGGCTTTATCTGAGCAAAGAAGCAATCCCCTACAGGCAATGTGCACCAGGCATCGAGGTAGACTTGGAACTAGGGAGATGAGGAAAACTCGGCTCCAGCCTGCAAGCTACTTTCCCAACTTAGCAGGGCAGACAGATAGGCAAACAGCTGCTGGGCAGTGCAGCCCAGTGATTATGGGCCCAGGCTGGGGAACTAGACCAGGATGGGGTTTAATCCTTGCCCCTCACTAGCTTTGTGACCTCAGGTAAGTTGCTTAATATCTGAACCTCAGTTTCCTCCTGTGTGAAATGGGAGTGATAATGGCCAATACCAATGTATGACTGGTGTAAGGAGGAAGTCACAGGTTCAGCATGGTGCCTGGCAGTTAGAAATGGCAGCTTTGCTATCTCGAAGCACATGGGGTCCTTGGTGCAGGTTTGCTGAACTGAATCACCCAGTCTAAGAGAGCAGACCAGGCACTTGGGCTGCTCAGAGGAGACATGACCCTTTCTGACCAGGCAGTGGGCAGGGCTTCAGGGACAAGGAGTCTGACGCAGAGCAGAGAGGCTGTACCCCTGCTCCCCTCCTCGGGTCTGGTCCCCTTGTGAGGAGGCCCCAGCCAGAGAGAGGGAAGGACAGGGTGTGGGAATCCCCGGGTCTCCCCTCCTGTAGTGCTCTGCCCAGCCCCAAGCCCCACCAGTCTGAGGCAAGGCCCAGAGTCCTCCAAGCAGCCAGCAGGGCAGGCCAGAAGGATGAAGGCAGCCTGTCCAGGAGTCCAGGGACAGGGCTGTGTCTCAGCTTGCCCACCACCTCTCCCCGGCCCTGCCCTCCCAAGTCCTAGGGAAGCACGTCTGAGAGGCCCAGCTCCCCAGCGCCTGGCCGTAATGGGTGGAGTCACGCCAGTTCGCCAGAACCTGTGACCCATTTCACTGAGCCTGAGTAGGTCTCTGGCCCTCGAAGGATCAGTGGGCGGCTGAGCTGGTGGGAGCCCTGGATCTTCCTTGTATGGAAGGAAACAGAAGCCCAGGGAGGGCAGGGCTCATCCTCAGTCACACAGCTTTGCATGCTAAGTCCCCTCCCTGACCCCAGCCGGCCACCAGGTAAGGCCGCTCCCATAAGCCCAGCCAGATCATGTCCATGGAAGCACTTTGTAGCTGGAAGTTCTGTACAAATACTACTTGCCGTTTTCATCTGGCTCAGCCCCCTCACTTGGCCCGAGGCCCAGTTTCCATGTGCTGCTGTCTGACTACTGCTAAGGCTTGGGGCCTCTCTCCCCGTCTCTGGGTGGGGAGCCACCTAAGCTGGGGACAGACAGACTGGGCCTGCTGGTGAGGCTGGAAGGTTCCTTGGTCTGCAGGCAGAGCCAGGGAGCTGCAGCCTGTCTGTGCACAGCCTGGGGCCCCCAGGAGCCAGGAGACGCCAGGCCGAGCCCTGGCAGGGAGGGGCTGTGCCCTGCCCCTACAGGGCGGATGAGATCAGCCCGGCTCACAGAAATAAACAAGTTGGGGGTGGGGGGAGATGCGGGTGTGACAAGCTAAAAAGGGCCTGAGAACGAGTTTGGGAGCTGGTGACTGGCAGACTGGCAGAGAGGATTGGGGGTAGAATAGGGGAGAAGGTATCACCTAAGCCTCTGTGGGGACAGAGACTTCCAAGGGCTTTGAGGTAGCAGAAACCCCAAGGATCAGCAGGTCTAACCCTTCCATTAACTAAGGATGGAGCAAAGGCCCAGCAAGGCGAAGCAACTTGCCCGAGGCCACACGACAACTGACTCAGAGATGCCACATACGATTTTGCAAGCTGTGCACTGCACAAGAGTATATGGTGGATGGGTGAATGGGGGCTGCAACCCAGTCTTGCATCAAGCCACACAGGCTGGACAAGGTCAAACACCATCTGAGGAAGGGGGCTTTTTTCTAATTCACGCAAAGGCTAGGGATGGACTAGCAGTAGCCTTCTGAGGACTGGCCCTTGGCTAGAACCCAGAGTCTGGACTCAGCTCAGTGTTCCTGCTGTGCCACCAGCCTCTCCCTGGGGGCTCAGGCCTTGCTCCCACCCCACCCACCCAGCATACCTGGAGGACCAAAGTCAAGGCAGACCGGCCTAGACAGGACACTATGAAATGCTGCCTCTGGTCCCCACACTCCTGGTGTCCTCCTCTGCCAGGGGAGGTTTCCCAAAGCAGCTGCCAGGCCACTTGTCTCCCTCGACTTACCCTGCCTCTGTTCCCCTGGACCCCGACAGGTCTCTATCTGCTGAGTCTGCAAGTGATACCCTGGAAACACAGCTTTCCCCGCCCTTCTCAGGCAAGGGTACATCTCAGGGGGTGGGAGGCTCTGACGCGGCTCAGTGCCCCCAGCCCAAGGCCTGAAGTTCCCCTCCTAAGGATTTCGGGAGACAGAGCAAAAATAAACCAGGGATCGGGCCCCAAGCCGCTAGACATTACTCAGTGGGCCCCGTTCCCAGGACAGGGAATTCCTCAGAGGCCCCCACATGCCAATAGGAAGCCTGTTAAGGTTGGCCAAGCCCTGAGGATTTGGGAAGGGTGTGCAGAGAGCCCCCCACACTCTGCAGTGAGGCTTCCAGGGGCTTCTCTCCAAGAATACAGGAGGCCAAGTCAGAGGGCCGAGCCGCAGGAGTGCGGCTCACTGCTGGAAGCGCTTTACGTGTTGCCCTTGGTAATTCTTGTGACGTCACTATTACGATGTGTGAGGCTCACACAGTAACTCACCCAAGGTCACACAGCTAGTTAGCAAGGAAGCCAGGCTCGAGCCCAAGTAGTCTGGAGCCCCCAGCTGAACCTGCACGCCACAGGCACCTCTGAGCCTTTCTCTGAGCCTCTGCTTCCTCATCTGTGAAATGGGACCAATAGGACTTTCCTGGGGAGGGTCCCAGGAGAGGGTTCTGGTGACATGTCCAGCACAGGGGGAGGGGGTTGTCCACAGCACCTGCCACTGCCCCTCCAGCCAAGGTGCTTCTGGTGCATTTTGTTCTCCCTGGCAGGCCCCAGGCAGCAGAGCAGCCTCCCTGGCCCAGCCCTCTGCCCAGCCCCCATGAGCTGTACCCTCAGAGCCCCCGACAACTTGGAAGCTAAGGTGGCAGCCGGGAGAGCGTGTGACTCAGCACACTCGACCCAGAGACCCTGTGCCCCACAGGCCCTGCCACCCTCGTGTCCACTCGCTGAGCGCAGGTGGGCAGGTGGAGAAGAGGGCCGAGGGCCAGGTCCAGCCGGCTGCTGTGGGCGGGGGTGACGCCACCTCTGCCGGAAGGTCAGGGACTGGGGCAGGCAGGCGGCTGTAATTAGAGCCGCCGTGATTCAGGCACCCCCAGAGAGGGGGAAGAAAACAGAAGCCCGGAATCCCCACATCCGCTGGGCAGGCGAGGGCTCAGGGGAGTCAGTCCAAGGCAGTGGGGCCAAGACACTCATCTTGCCTGGAAGAAGAGGGTCAGGTCAGGGAGGCAGGGATCCCTTCCGCCCACCCAGCAGTGTCCTTGTTCCCAACACAGGTGGACCTGAGTAAGGAGGAGGCCAAACTGGGAAGAGAGTAGTTGCACTTAGTTGAGTACTGAGTGTACACCATGTCACTGTCTGTCGTTGTGTCAGAGGTGGCCTTTGTCAGCCCCTACGCATGCGCACACACATACCCGACATGCTCAGGAAGCCAAGCAGGAGGACTGAGGTTACTTGCCCAAAAACACACCATGGGTCCATCTGATGGCAAAGTCCACGCTCTTCCCCTCTTCCCTTTGTGGGAACACGATGGGCTGGTGTCCTGCCAGCCAGAGAAGCAGAGGGGAGGGGAGAAGGGGAGGGTAGAGCAAGATGCTCCCATGGACTTGACCCACGACACCGCCTGACCAGACCTGAGATTCTCAGGGCTGGAGGTGGGGAGGAGATGAAGGGACAAAGTGCCAGGGAGAGAGTGCTGTCCGACAGGGGAGGCGTCCTGGAGGAGTGGTGGGGCACAGCCAGAACGAGGCAGAAGCTGCTGGGAGAGGACTGGGGGGTCATCAGGAGGGAGTGAGAAAATGGGGCCACCGCCAGGGGTCATGAGGCAGAGTGATGTGTCACAGAAGACATGAGATTGCATCCGCCCGTACGATGGGCCATGTTTTTCCAGCTGGGACAGCAGAGGCCCTGAGCCCCTCCCCAGGGCAGTTAACCAACCCCAAGCCCCCACCACAGCCAGCTGAGCAGCATCTCTCCCTCCCTCGCCCAGGTATGAAGATGAGATCTCCAAGCGCACAGACATGGAGTTTACCTTCGTCCAGCTGAAGAAGGTAGGCTGCCCAGGCTCCTCCTCACCGTGGGCCTTGGGGTCTCCTCCTTTCCTTTGTGCCCAAGCAAAACAGCCCTCAGAGGCTTAAGTCTCAGGACCAGTAGACAGAGGGATACACCTGTCCCCATCCAGCCCCAGGCTCTGAGCCAGGTCTTCCCTGGGAGACCTCACCCAACTCCCACCCTGAGAGGCCTCACCCCACTCCCACCCTGGGACCCCAACATTCCCTCCCGTCACTCACCACTGCTCCCAACCCCAGGACCTGGATGCAGAGTGCCTTCGTCGGACCGAACTGGAAACCAAGTTAAAAGGCCTGCAGAGCTTCGTGGAGCTCATGAAAACCATCTACGAGCAGGTGAGCGGGATAGGGCCGGTGTCCTGAGAGCCTAGAGCTGGCCGGTCCACAGCCAAGGACCAGAGAGGCAGGGGCAACCGGGGGCCTGGCACCTGCAACAGTCACTCACGGTTTCCTAAATCCCTCCCCGTGCTGACGTCAATGATGCCATGTGTCCCCTGGCCACTCATTTCACGGAGCATGGGCCGGTTCCCGAGAGGCCACTCTCGGGGAGAGCTGCGTCTGCATGTGTGCTGGAGCACTGCAGCGTGCAGGACACCAGGTGCCTCAGAGGCAGCAACCCAGGGGCCTCGAACAATCTTTCTGGTTGAACTGATCTCTCTAAACCCTGCAGCCTCAACCGCAGGCACCCACAGTTCCAGCTCTGTTAGGCATGCATCTCACCCTTCTCCATCTTTGGCTAAGGCAGGGAAGACCTGTAGTCACATTCTCTGGTTCCCACACAATGCTAGCTTCTGCCAGAAGAAAAATGATCCAGTAAATGCAGACGGAGGAGCCTCTGGGACACACCCTCATTTGTCTCTGCTGAGCCTGGGTAGATAACGGCCCAGCAAAGCCTAGCTTGCTGCCAACGGGGTCATCAGAGGGGCCTGCTGCTGGCTCCTGGGCTCTGCTACTCCACTGCAACTGCCACCTCCTGGGCATCCTTCAGGACACACACCCTCCTCTCCATGTCCCCTCTTTCAGGGGTGAGGAGATGTGGGGTGATGCTCCTGGGCTCTGCTCCTCCACTAATGCCTTTAGAATGGCGTGGAGCAGGCAGGACCACTGCTGGGGAGGACAGGGCTTGACAGCCTGTGTGCTTCATACTGCTGGTGCCAGCTGTAACAGTGCAGCCAAGGACAGAGCAGAGATCAAAGTCACCACCCCAATTTTAAAATTCTGCAACCCTATGGGCTGCGGACCACAGCTTCATGGCTGCGTCCTGTGGACAGGGAGATTGGCCGCGTGGCCGCTCATGGGTCCCACTCCTTCCCAGAAGTCTCAGCCCCCAGCTGGGGCCTTCGTGGGACTGACACCTGTCTGTGAACACAGGATGTACCATAGCAGAGAGAACACCCCAACCCTCGGGATCAGCAGGAAAGCAGAGCTCTCAGGCAGGCCACACACCCCAGCTGCTCTGAAAAGCTGCCTGTTCCCGGCAAAGCCCTCCACAGCCAGGCCAAGCCCCATGAGGCTGACCATGCATCTTGCCCACTGGCTGGCTTGGAAAGTGAGTGAGCAGCCCCTCTGCCCAACTCACTGTGTGCTGCTGCAGCCCAGGCCGACATCAGCAAGGCCAGTGTTTCCGAGTCTCTTCCACCTGCTCACTGACCACTCAGCAAGCTCTAAGCCGGGACACAGGCCCTGCAGCTACAGAGACATACCTGGAAGAAGGCTGGGCATGACTGGGCATTGCCAGAGGTACACTCGCAAGCCTTCTTGGCTCCTGCCCCCGTAGCCAGGCCTGTGGACTCCCTTTGCACTTTGCAGCCCTTGGGCCCCAATCTAGATTCGGCCTTTTTTTTTTTTCTTACCATTTCTGTGACTTTGGGCAAGTTATTTCTCCTTTCTGTGCCTCAATTGCCTCATCTGCAAAATGGGGAGCATAAAAGTACCAGCCTGGTAAGGTAGTGATGAGGACTAAACCCACTCATGCATTTATCAAATGTGTATTGCACGCCAGGCACTGATATCACAGCCTGAGCAAGACAAGCAAAGCCCCTCCTCGCCAGGAGGGTACAACTTAGCTGAGAGGAGGCAGGTAATATGCAAGTGAACAAATATCTGGACAAGGTCGCTTTGCAGGGCGATGAGTGCTGGGATGCAGAGAACCTGGGCGATTGCGCTTGTGCTGGATGGAGGGGACAGCCTCAGAGCCCGTGTGCAGGGGGCCTATCAGAGGACATGAAAGTGGGTGAAGACCCCAGGATGGGAAAGATCCAGCACAGTGGAGATTTGGGATGGCAGCGGGCAGAGGGAAGAGCTGTGCAAAGCCCCTGAGGCAGGAAAGAGCGAGGCAATTAAAGGGAAGTAAAAGGCGGTGCTGTGCTCAGGGCAGGCAGGACAGGCAGCCCAAGGCCCTGAGACAGACTCAGACCTTGCTCTGAGTGTGCCAGGTAGCCTCTGGTGGGTGCTCGGGAGGGATGGTGCGCAGGGGTTTCTGGGGGTGGGTGTGTATCTTTCATAAGACTGCTGTGACAAGGGACCACAGTGACAGCAGTAGACGCCAGTGCACCATGGCACTTACCGTTGCTTTGGAAGCAGTGGTGCCTTGGCGTTGGGATGTGAGGTTCGTGTTTCTCACCGTGCCCCACTGCAGGCTGAGAGGGCAACACTGACCCTTGGCCATAAGGAGTCTCCACATCATTGGTCCCTAGTTAGCACCATCACATAGAAATATAGTGCAAGCAACATACATAATTTTAAGTTTTCTATTGCCATATTTTTAAAAAGAAACAGAAAAATTAATTTTAATAATGTATTTTATTTGGTCCAATATATCCAAAATACGATTATTTCAACATCTACCTCACTAGACAGAGCAGGTCCAAGCAAAGGGCAGTGTGACCTCAGCTGCCTCAGGTGGAAGAAAAGTGTGTTGGGGCTCGAGTAGCCCCATGAGGGCTGGATGCTCTAGTTTCAGTTTCGGAGCACACACCAAATTAGAAATATAGGCCCGCTCCTGTGTCCCAGAAAACAGCCCTCCTTCCCTCCAAAACACATGCACATACACACAGCTAGCCAAGCAGGAGCCCATGGCCATGATCTGCTCAGGCCTTGTCCACACACTGCAGCCTCAGCCGCCTCTCTGCCCTCCCCTCCAGGGGCACGGGCTGGTGAGAGGACCCTGGGCTGGCAGAGTCTCCCTCAGCCTCTTTATCCAGCACTCAAGTGCATTTGGGGCCTGGCTACCTCCAGCTGGAATGCCACTGCGCCACCCTTAAACTCTGGTTCCAGAGCTGGGATCTGCCGACAACCCCCTGCCACCAGGCACAGCTCCTAGGAGGCTGATTCCTGCAGAGAGAAGCCAGTGCTGTCCGAACAGCTTTGGCAGGGAGGCTGCTCCAGGAATGGGCTGCTCTGCCCCTGGACACTTCATCCTAGCTTCATCACCTTTACTAAATACAACAGTAGAGTATCCCCAACCATTGTTAATTGAGCACCTAATACATCCCAGGCACTGTGCTAGGTGGTATCCAGATTCAGTCTCAGTTAATCCTCACAGCAGCCCTATGAAGCAGGGATAATGGTTAAGGGAGCGCAAACTTTAGAGCAGCTTGGATTTGAATACTGGCTCAGTAACTGTGTGCACTGAAGCAGGTTATTTTCTCTCTTCCTCAATTTCTCCATCTATAAAATGGGGAGAATAATATAGCACCTAGCTCACTGAGCTGTCGTGATGATTTATTTTGTTAACATATCCTAAAGCACTTAGAACAGTGGCTGGCACATGGTAAGCATTTAATAAACATTAGCTGTTTTCAGTTCTGTAATTGGACCCATTTTATAGGTGAGAAAACCAAGGCCCAGAGATATCTAAAAACTTAACCAGGATAACCCAACCCATAAGAGGTGATGGTACTCAGGGTCCAGTGCCATCAACACATTTTACTAACTAGCACTGAGCTACCCCGTGAGAGTCACCATCTACCCTGCCTTGGGGAACGCAATGAGAGTGCTCACTCACACCGAAGCCTCATGATCTGGCTCCCAGGGGAATCCCTAAAGTGCACTCCAGCCTAATTCTGACCAACCTGGAGACGCACGCTCTCCAGGGCCCCTCCCACCTCCACAGCACACACGCAAGCATTGTTGTACCCCCTGCAGCCCAGCGGGGGCCAGCACGTCAGAACAGGTCTGCGGATGTTCTGAACGCTCCACTTCCTGCTTCTATTTACCTAGCTCCTGCTTACCCTGCCTCCCTCCAGAAAGGATCTGAGGCTGCCCCTTAACCCCCTGCCTGGCCCCCTCCTGGTCAGCTGACCCACCCGCCGGCTCTCTGGGCACAGTGCTGGCAGTGGATGCTGTGACTAGTGCCCTGGTACTTCCTTCCCACACTGAGACCACCCTTGTTCAGCACCTCCAGGGGAAACAGCCCCCGTGAAGATCCCTGTTCCACCTGCCTCCCTTCACACCCCTGAGCATTCTGCCAGAAGCTGCCAGACTGTGGGCACAATAGGAGGCCTGTCTGGGGCTAGGAAGACACCAGAGAAAGCTCCAGCTCCTTGCCCTCCAGCTCCTTGCCCCCTTGCCTCCTCGCTCACTCCACCGAGGGAGATTTGCAGCAGCAGCAGAGAGCCAGAGCTCTGGGGTCCAGCTCTGTCACTCACAGCTGTTTCCCTAACACTCGGTGCCTCAGTTTCCTCCTCTGTGGCTAATCTGGTGCTAACAACAGTACCAGCCTGGTTAGGATGAAAGGTGGCGATGTGCACAAGGCACTCAGCACAGTCTGGCTGGAGTGAGCCCTCGGGGAAACGGTGGGCTTACTGTGTTCCAGAGGTCTGGGGATAGGGAGGAGAAGGGGCAAGTGTTGTCACTGTTGCAAGCAAGCTGCCTCAGCTACAGCGGGGACAAGTGGTGAGTCTCCAGGGCCACCCTGAAGTCACAGTGCCGAGGCCATGCCCAGGCCTCTTGCAGGTGGTCCCTGCTCACTTTTATTGAGACCCGCAGTGGGGAGTGAGGGTTGTTGGCCTCTGGCCCACCCCGCCCTGCGACCCCTGCCATTCACTGGCTTCCATTCCAACATTCATTCGGGGAGCTGAGACGCTCCCTTGCCAGATGTCAGGGCCCAAGATGCACACGGCTCTGCCAGGCCCCGGGGCAGCTCCCCATCCCATGGCGGAGACAGAGCTGCATGCACAGAGTCACGGTGGTGAGACAGTGAGCTGAGAGTCCTGGCTCCCAGCCCCAGGGCATGACTTCTGAGGCCTCTTCCCCATCAGCCAGGAGGAAGCCGTCGCACCTTGGGAGTGAGTCCCTGTGCCTATCCCACCAGTGCCGACAGAGGGGAAACTGAAGGGTGATAGGGTTTGTGGGGTGGGCCTCTGGGGCCAAGAGTCCCTCCCAGCTCTCCTTCCCTCCCACCCCCTCCCTAGAGAGGGGGGCCACGGTGGGACAGCAGGCGGCAGGGAGCTGCCTCCCAAGAGTCCAAGCTGGGAGACGTGGCAGGGAGGCACTAGTCCTTTGCTCACCTCTCCAAAGAGACAGCACGAGAGTAGCCCCACTCTTCTTTCACCCTGGGTCCCTTCCCACCAGCCCTGAGTCCCCCACGTCTGTGCCCGCCCAGGAGCTGAAGGACCTGGCAGCCCAAGTGAAGGACGTGTCAGTGACAGTTGGCATGGACAGCCGCTGCCACGTGGACCTGAGCGGCATCGTGGAGGAGGTGAAGGCCCAGTATGACGCCATCGCGGCCCGCAGCCTGGAAGAGGCCGAGGCGTACTCGCGGAGCCAGGTACGGCCAAGCACCAGACTGGGAAGCGGCCTGGACAGCTGTCTCTGGGCCATAGGCAGGGCTGGACTCGTGATGGCCGAGGCCACTTGCAGCTCTGTGTCCTGAGATTCTATGACGGGGACCACAGCAGACGGGTCACAGGCAAGGAGAAGGAGGGAGCCCAGCAGTGTGCCACGCTCTGAGGGACTACCCCCGGTCTGTGCCCTCTGGAGCTCGCGGTGGTGCTGTCACCCAGCAAGGCCGGGCAGATGCTGGCACAGCCTGTGGGGCTCATCTGGGCAGCCAGGAGGAGGCCACCCAGAGAGGGGCGTGGTGGGAGCAGGGGAGGGACCTTGGCATGGGGGGAGGATGAGAGGAGGAGGAAGACGAGGGGTAAGGGGTGCTGGGAGGGACGCCATGAGCTGCCCCTCACGACAAGCGACCTCCACGCCCCTCCAGCTGGAGGATCAGGCCGCCCGCTCGGCGGAGCTTGGGAGCAGCCTGCAGAGCAGCCGCAGCGAGATCACCAACCTCAACGTGCGCATCCAGAAGCTCCGGTCCCAGATCCTCTCCATCAAGAGCCACGTGAGTGTCTGGAGGACCCAGCTGGGGACAGGGACAGGGAGACACATACTCTCACACACACTGAGGACATCCAAGACCTCACTGAGTTGCCCTGAGCAGGTCACTTAGCACCTCTGTGCCTCAGTTTCCTAACCTGTCAAAGGGACAGTAGCACAGCCTCCTAAGGTAGTTATGAGGATCACATGAGCTTTGCACATAAGAGTGCTCTGTAAACAGGCCTGGGCTGCCGGGACGTCAGGAGGCCCCATGACCATGCACACCCAGCGCCCACTGCCTCCCTCCCAGGCCCCCGCCAACTATACAGAGAAGGGAGTGCAGGCTGAAGTCCCAGCTTCCAGCCAGGACAAGCCTTCAGAGCAAGTGCCACCCTGGAAGGACAGCTGGGATAGGCTCCTTTAGTGGCTTGTGGCACTTCTGTCCAGCCTTAGGCAAATGTCTCTCTAGGTTGAACTCCCTCTTGCTGCATTGCAACCCATTAGCACACCCAGTAATGCCATTGCTCAGCCCTCCCTCCCCATGTACCCCCACCAAAGACAGAGGTGACTCCTGGCCCTGGCCACTTTCTCCCTCTCTCCCCCCATCACTGACCCTTTCCTCTGTCCTGCTGGCTGCAGTGCCTGAAACTGGAGGAGAGCATCAGGGCAGCAGAGGAGCAGGGGGAGCTGGCCTTCCAGGACGCCAAGGCCAAGCTGGCCCAGCTGGAGGCCACCCTGCAGCAGGCCAAGCAGGACATGGCGCAGCAGCTGCGCGAGTACCAGAATCTCCTCAACACCAAGCTGGCCCTGGACATCGAGATCGCCACCTACAGCAAGCTGGTGGAGGGCGAGGAGAACCGGTGAGCGGAGGGGCCAGCAGGGTGGGGCTGGAGGAGAGGGAGGGCAGGAGATGCAGGCCACTTAGATTCGGCCTTCCCTTCCCCAGGACTCGGTGAGCCTGGCAGGCCTGGATTCCAGCCCTGGCTCGGCCACTTACAAACTGGGACCCTGGCCCAGTTCATTCAAGTCTTAGCTTCCCCATCTGGAAAAGGGGCTGATCATAAACATGAGCCACTTGTGCTGGGGAAGGTCAATGTGATTATGATGCAAATACCTGCCAAGAATAAATGCTCAGTGCTGTTAGCCATTTATGCAGGGAAAAGGGGACTGAGGCCCAGAAAGGACAAGCTGGCTAGCCAGGGTCACACGACAGGGCAACCCAGGGCTGGGAGTGACAACCAAGAATTGCCCTCCAGGGGAGCTTAAGCCACGGGCTCCGTTTACATCCCAGCATATTCCTCCCCCACCTCACACCCCAGGATGGACCTGCCCTCGGCCACCGTGGTCAGCGCCGTGCAGTCCCGGTCCAGAACCGGTGAGTCCTCTTGCCCTGAGAACCCACGGTGGGGGAGGCGAGGGGGTGTAGGGGGGATCTTGACCCTAAAGGCATCATTTTAAGTGGCTCCCAAACCTCCAGCCCCTTCCCTCCCCCTCCCCTCATGTCCCCTGTAGCTGCCTCCAGGTCAGGCCTCTCCAAGGCCCCCTCCCGGAAGAAGAAGAACAGCAAAGGTCCCGTGATCAAAATCACCGAAATGTCGGAGAAGTACTTCTCTCAGGAGTCGGAGGTCTCAGAGTAAGGCAGCTGGACCCACGGAACCCCAGGGCACTCCCACTGCAGCAGGAGGGACTTAAGCTAGACTCAAGAAACCAGACTGGAGCCTCTAGGTTGGGAGGGGAGGCAAAACCTGATACTGAACCGAGAGGTGGAGGAGTGCAATCCACGACTGCTGTCTGGCGGGCTGCGGGGTGGGAGAGGAGCCGCCAGCTGTTCGGAGCCCTCCACTCCCCGTCAGTATCTCTCAACCGTCTCCTTCCAACCTTCTAGCCAGCGGTGGTCCTGACTGGCTAAACTGGAATGGGGGTGGGTTTTGTCTGTACCTCCTCGTTCCTCAGAGGCTCTTCCAACGTGGGCTCTGACCGAGGCCCCTTTGAGTCTTTCGCCCAACGCTTGCCCTAAACTCCTATCTCAAGCCTTGCCTTGCCTCTGCCCTGGAGCTGAGGCTGGTGCCCTGGCTCGCCCAGCCAGCATGGGCCCCGTCCTGTATCTGGAGTTCCCGGGGAGGCTGGGTGCTGAGACCCCCTGGCTTTCCTGCACCTCCTGGGCTCTGCAGAGAACTCACAGTATTATGGAGTGTGGGGACTGAAGGGAACAAGGTCCCTGTGTGTTTGGGACCTGAGCCTGGACCTCTGAGGTCAGCCCGAACACCTGCACCCATCTCTCCTCCCCCGGGTCCCTCCCAGTGCACCATGGTTAGAACTGGACAGGCCACCCCAGCCAGCTCCCAGCTCTTCTCCAGAAGCAATTCTTGCCACAGTCGACTCTCTGGGAGTGGAGGCCAGATGCACCCTGAGACCAGGCAGGAGAATTAGACCACCCCTTCACCTCCCTGCTATTCTGGGATCACCCCCAGCCTGGGATCTGAGCCCTCTGCCCCGAGCCCAGGTGCTTCCCAGCCTGAACACCTGGCTTTGATGCACCCAATCCTGGAGACCTCCAGCCCTGCCCCTGCCGTGAAACCCTGGGCCCACCTCCCACAAATCCCACTTCTCAGGGGCCTCTGAGGGCCCCACTTCTCCTCTCCGTGGGACCAGACAGCCTGGTCCTCCCTGCCTTTGCATGCACTGAGGAGCCCAGGGACTCCCCCGACCTGTGGGGTCAAAGCTCCTTCTCTTCTCCCCCTCCGGCCCCGTCCTCCCTCCAAGCCCACGCTCCCTGCCTCCGACAAGCCATGAAGAAGGCACAGTCCAGGCAGGTCTGGGAGTTTCTGAGCCCTGGAGGTCGGGCTGTGGAGCCCCGATGACAGCCTTAACAGGGCTCAACCAAAGAGAAAGTATCTAGGGTTGGTAGGAGTGCTATGTCCTCCTCTTGGCTCCCCACTTTGGAGCCTGGGAGGATCCTAGCAGCTCCAGCCTTCCACCCCATAAGCTACCTTC